>PVJO010004838.1:0-104938 GCA_004026905.1 Hystrix cristata
TAATCAAGGGGCTGGGGATTTAGCTCAGTGATTAGAGTGCTTGCCTTGCAAGCACAAGGGCCTGAGTTCGATCCCCGGCACCACAAAAAAAAAAAAAAAAAGAAAACATAATCAGGAATGATAAAAAATAAGAGGCCTATTTAAAAATCAAAACAAAGCACAGTCAAACTTTTAAATATTTTTATTAATGGCAAATAATTTGTCCACTGTTCTTTGTACTCTTCCTTCTGGTTTCCCAGACACAGCTCACCCGGCTCCTGCCAATTAAAGAGTAAGATTAATCCCAATAACCTAAAAATCAGAGTCACACCAATTTCTCAAAATAACATTACCAACACTAACAACTGAACTTCCTAAAAAGAATTGTGATACTTACTGACACATGCTAGTTTTTTTTTTCCTTTTTCTGTACCCCCTAAAAGCAGCAATAGTAAAAATAATTCAACTTACCCAGACACTTTGTCAGTTGAACAACTTGTGGCTTTCCTTCTTTGCTTATGCTGGACTGATGTCTTGAGAACAAAATATCATATCCACCTATAATTAAGAATATTTTATCAGGGGTCAGGGATTTAGCTCAGTGGTAGAGCGCTTGCCTAGCAAGTGCAAGGCCCAGAGTTCAATCCCCAGCACCCAAAAACAAAAAATAAAAATAACATTCAGCTAGGCATGGTAGTGCACACCTGTAATCCCAGCACCTAGGAGGCTGAGGCAGGAAGATCACCTTGAGTTCAAGGCTAGCCTTAAGTATACAGCAAGACCCTGTCCCCAAAACAAAACAAAAATCCCAATATTAAGTAGTGTGCATTTTATCCTGGCATTAACAAGGAGTTTACTTTGTGCATAGGTGCCAAGCAAAATTTACTTTTTGTTTGCTATAGAAGACTTGTCCCACACCAAAATTAAGTATTCTCTTACATTTCCTCACATATACTTAGGGAGTTTTCCTTCCTCCTGATAACTATAGTTACTCTTCCACCATTTATTGCATAAATAAAGAATCCTGTGGAGACTTTTTTATGGGTGGGCCTAAAACTAAATTTAAAGTACTAAAAATACAGTTTGGGGATTTAGCTCAAGTGGTAGAGAGCCCTTGCCTAGCAAGCGCCAAGGCCCAGAGTTTGGTCCCCAGGACCCCTCCCCAGAAAGTACTAAAAATACATTGTTTCTCCATCAGTTAAACCTTTCTTTTATGATTATTACATAATCATGCATCTTTTCTGAATTCTCCTATTGTTATTTTTATAATAAATGTTTTACTTTCTCACATAATTTTCTTTCAGTGCTGGAAATCAAGTCCAAGGGCTCCTGCATGCTAGGGAAACACTCTGAATTACATCCTTAACCCTCACACAATTTTCAAGAAAATAATAAATATAGGAATATTATCTTAGGAAAGGTAAATACCTGAAGATTGTTTTACCTCATACAGCTAAATCAAATTATTCTAGCCTCTGAATAAAAGATACCAAGCCCCAAATCCATCAGAGGTTAAAATTTCTACAGACACTTACTTCAAGTGAATGAGCACTCCAACATCAGCCCACATCAATTATTCTTACCTAAAGAATAATACAAAAAAGTTAATATAAAAGACAAGGGTTGAAGACAAAGGTCTGAAAATGCTAGTTAACTTTAAAGAGTAAAATTCCAGAGATAAAAGATTTGGATAAGTAATAGCATAAAAAAATAGGAAGAGATTTCATGGGTGGGGGGGGAATCTAAAATTATTCTTATATAAGTAGACACTAGAATTAGGATGAAAATTGTATCTTCTTTAAAATGCAAAAGCCTAATTCCTACTTTCACCAGTCTGAGCACAAATGAAGTTTTGACTGCAACCCAAAATATACTATCCCTTATGTGAAGGTATGTGACAACATTTACCTCACCCAAAGAGTTTTTATCAGCTCTTTTCATATGAAAGTACATACCCTGCTCCCCCATTTAGGTATGTCTTCCATTTCCAGGTGGGCTAACCACCTGCAGCAGGAGTCCTCCCATAGTGCTTTACCCTTTTTCCCACAGTACACACACTGCAGCTGTTGCCCTGCAATCCTATGTATTGCCTCACTCTTTCCCTTTCAAGTCCTGAGTTTTAAATTAGGGCAGGAAAGCTATACCTTACTGGAACAGCAAGGAACCCAAGTTTTTCTGAGGGAGAAAGACATTCACCTTTAGTATATCCCTAGCAGGGCCACAGTGCACAAAAAAAAAAAAAAACCAAAACCAAAAACAAAAAAACAAAAAAAAAACCAGATCATCCTTAACTCAAGTTCCAGGTATTTCTTCCTCCCTGTATCATTACTGCCACAGCTACATGAAATAGAATTCCCTGTTGCACATGTACCATCCATAAGGGATACTATATCGTTTTGCATTATTTTCCCCATTCTCCAGATTATCCTTATCCTATTCTATGTCCAGCCCCTTTTTTTCACCCTCAAACAATAAAAAACGTTTCAGCACTGGTGTTCAAATGCAACATTTTTTATGCTTGGTTTATCACCAACTGTGAGACTTCCAGAGTCTTAAAAATTGCCAATCATTATCTAGCAGCAATGACAGATGATTAGGAACAGTCAAATCCTCAGTTCTTTCCCTAATAGGCAGCCATTTGAGAACTGCACTAGCTGACAGAACTGAAACATGATCAGCTAAAGCCAAAACCAAGTAAAAAGGCCCAGAACAAACACCCCAGCTCTCTAAAACCTATCCAAAATCACTGAGGAAAAGGCAGTAAATGCAGGACTGCGAATCTTGTCACTGCAGCTGACAATGATTAACAATAGGAGACATGCAACCACCCCCATTAAGGTTAAAAGTCCAAAACTAGTCACACGCATCTCTATTAGGGAAAGTGAGACTATTATGCATTCTTTGTATGTTTGCAACCTTGCATGAGGAGTACCCATTGCATTTCTTTCATCTTTCAGAAAGCACCGGTATCTGTTCCAAGGGCCTAACAGTACGAAATACATTCTGGCATCACACCTCTGAACTTAAGACTCTTCTCACTGAAAATAATAATTTTGATTTGCAAAATAATTATGAAATACAATGCGAGCACCTCAGTATATCATTATTATTGAAACCCACTTAATTCCCAGCTTTTTGATTGAGTGCTTTTTTAAAAAAAGCCACTGTACTAAGAGTCACAATTTATAGCTACATATAAATTAACTATTGACTCAATTGGCTTCTCTCACTTTGAAGTGCAATAACCTAATCTTCAAGCAGAAAAAAGCAAAATTAACCCCCACCCCAATGATGTTCCTTATACATTATACCGAGTACATTCTCTGAAAATTGTTACTGACTGTTAAGAAATAAACCTAAGCTTTCATTTCTCAAGTCACTAAGCCACGGCAGCAAGCACTGGCTGCCGATTTAATGGATTATGACCCTGCAAATCCCACATCAGGGTTCTATGCAATTTAGTGATACTCATGTCACTGACAATGGTCACTGTTTGATATGCATTGTATTGATATGGAGAAGCTAGACTCATCACCATTTGCTCTTTCATCTACTGGGAAAGTAAAAAGTTGTTTGCTTGAATGGATCACGTATTTGAATACAAATCTGTCCCCACCTTGTAACCTGCTTGCCAAACAGCAAGCCATTTTTGATACAATGAAAGAAAATTCTCAGTCATGAAGGAGTTTTCACCGGCATTTATGTAAGGTAAACCAACTTTTCCATTACAGAGCAGAAAGCATTAGAACTGAAAGCTGTTTCTCATGCACGCTAGCTAAAAACCAGCTCAGAGACCAAAGTTAAACTGAATTGAGGTCTGACAGTTGATGCAAAGCTTATGTTCTAAGCAACAGAGTAGGTGCTTTTTGGAAGACTTATATTTTCTTGTCATTAAATATTTTGGACTATACCATCACATCCCTAAGGCTAAGGGAACCAAGTTCAAAAAAACTGCTCTGAACAAATGCAGTCATTCTACAGAATACGACGAAGTCTTATAACTGGGAATGATTCCAACCTGTAATCAACTGTAAGCAAGTCCATGTTTCATACCGCTTTCCCCAGGTTTAAGAGTATAAACATTTTGAGACAAGTCACGTAACCTGAACTATTCACATCAGATTCCCATCTAAGCCCATTAAGTAACAAAGGTGTCCATTCCCATAAAGCACATGTTTGAAAAAATTTCCAATCACATTATTAAAAAAAAAAAACTGTAGTTTTAATTCACTCAACTTACAGAATTACCAGATTGCATACTGAAATTATTAATACTGCTGACCTGTAGGTAGCTCAGTTTGCTACCACAGACTAATCATCACATGCTGTACAGCCCATGCTAAGGTGCTGAGAGCACCCTAATTTCCAAGTATGGTTTGGTTCCTTCCCTCACCCCCACACCACTGGTATTCCATGTTATCTTCAGTTACAATGCAACTAAAGAAAACCACACAACTGAGTCAGATATGCCAAAGAATCAGAAGTTTGTACTTTTTATCTGAGAACTACAAGAGCACTGAATTCTGCCTAACAAATTACAGCTCTAACCCCAGACCCACGCAGTTTTGATGTAAGCTAACTTTACCATACAAGTGTTAGGTGCTGCACTGTAATTTCATTGTCAGAAGTGTGATGTCAGAATGCCCACGGATAAAAGTACATAGCAAGTCACCAAGTTAGATTATATTGCTTGTTACCTACCTGTATGCAGTCGGCAATGAGAATCTTGGAGCAAGCAGGAATACTACATCCGGGTCCTAATGTCCATTGCCATTTGCGGTACTACGTTCCTCACAGTTACGCACTGCAGAAATGCTGGCTAAATGCAGTTATGTAGCAGGCCACTACTTAAATAGTGCATAATTGCAGTCCAAGAACACCACAAAACATTCTGCCACAACTTAGTGGCTTGCCCAAGCCAAGTATCTAAATTTTTATCTGCCATTAATATGCCACTTGTAAGAATTGCACAGGCGTAACATTACAATTTCCCAAATCATTATCTGTTTATATTAGTGGTATAAGCACATCTGTTGAGTGGTGGTGTTTATCACACCTCTTAAAGGAGCTTAATGTTCTAGGCAAAAAAAATTACAGTTTCACTAAGTGATGCGAGCCAATGGGTTAAGCTTATACCTATTAAATACACTAATGTCTTAGAGAATGCAGTTTTTAAAGATTGGGTGAAGTTTTTAAAATAAGTGTTCCTCTTAAATAAGAGAAAAGTGAAGAGGAGGAAATAGGGGCAGGTGGTCTCTTAAATGAGAAAAACCCGGCTAGAATACTTCAAAATTCACTTCCCCTCTCCCACCCCAAGTTTCACTGTCAACTTTTAGAGAACTTCATAATTTAAATTCCCATTAGGCTAACGACTATTACATATATACATTGTTAAGACTTACTGGAAGTGTATGAGTACCTTACAACCTTGGTACACTGCTGTTTTACTGATGAAAGTCAAATGTCAGTTAAAACTAAGCAACATTATTTGCTAAACAAAGTTTAGCTTTCTACAGCCCACAGTAAGGCTATCAAAGCCACAACTTTCAGGAGATTATCCATTAGCATCCTTCACCACTCTTCAAAGGTATAGTACTACCAAAAGCTTATTTTAGGGGTCTGTGCCAGCATCCCTTATAAAGAAAGGCATGTAATCTGAAAAATAAACTGAAACATTAATTTTATAGGCAGATTTTCCCATTTCCCCTCCACCCCCCACCCACATACATTCACAAGTTCACCCTTGATGGGTGTCCCACGAACACCCCTAATTCTCTTATCATTCAAAGAGTTCCTACTGAACAGTTCAACCAAGTTGTAATGGACTCCTTTCAAATTGAGACCCTTGTTTCCATACAGAAAAATCTCAAATGTATCACCAATTAGTAATGACTTGTGGGGCAAAACTTCCTCAATGATAGAATTATGGAAGAACTACCCATTTCCAAACGTGTTGGTTAACAGAAATGAGCACATTTTCTAAGGAAATTCTCTTCCTTAATTAGCACACCATGTACCTACCAAACAACCAGAATTTGGTGATATGCTTTTATATCCCACTAGTGTTTTAAAGTACCATCTTGTTTCCTATGAAGACAAGTATTCAACAGGTCTCCTTTTGTACCGAGGCACAATACTAAACTTCGGCATGTTAAAGGTTTGATTTCAAATTTTTCTTTTGCCAATTAGCACCAAGAACAGAGGTGAAAAGGACAAAGACATTCCATAGTCAAATCTATAAATGTACAGACTTGAATGGAAGGAAACGTAACGAAGAACAAAGCCAAACCATTCAATTTCTTTACCTACTGTTAGGAAGTTGTCCCTCTAACATTTTACACCGGGAAATCAAACTCCCATTGTACACAGACAACAGTAACACTCTAATATGGAATCAAAAAGTCTCTTATTCCAATGGAAGGAGATTCAATGAAGTTGACAATTAACTGACAACACCATCGAAATATCCCAAAGCTTTTGAGAAATGGGTGTTTGCATTGTGTAGCATGAACAACTCTTCAGATTTAATGCTACATCCCCCGACAACCAAAGTTAAGTAAAAACAGGAATGGTAATTCTGCAACCCTGTGTGTATTAATAGTCACCACTAGCTCTAAGAACCAATAGATTTAAATTTTGCCCAACAGAAGTAGCACAAGGAGATGTAAGTTATAGAATACAAATAAGTAGAGCTAAACCTACTTCATAATTAACTAAATCTTACTTTTAAATTGAGTTTTTCAGACTAAACTCCACCTTTATAAATCACTTGAATACATGTGAAAGCTTTATGTTTAACAATCTTTAATTCAAATGTAAAAGTTCAATACAAGCCATTTGTAGGGCTTGGGATTTTTGTTCTTTTAAAAACAAGAATGGGGAAATGCAACAAAATGATCTTTCCACTGTTCAAAAACTTTCAAGGAAAGGATAGATTATAGGGCCATAAAAGATGCATTTAACCAAACCCACTTTCTCCCTCTACCACTCTTACACCCAATTCCACAATCTTAATACATATTCCTGAATGAAGATTTACAGTTCAGCTTTGCTTACATAACCATGTAAAAATACTTAGCACCAGCTTGCTTCCTATAATGCCAAACAAATCATGAACTACTTCAATGAGTATTTCTTTTTTAAAAACAAAGAGACAGTCAGTTATCTGTAGAAAGCAATACTTAAGTCTCCAGATACATTTCCCAGAAATGGCATATGCCATTCAAAGGCCTAAATACGCTCATGCTATCAAAGTGGAATATCTAGCCTAATGTGCACTGAAAGCATGAATGGCAAAGTTGAAGATCAGTATTATAACTATTTCTTCTATTTATTTGAAGCACAGTAAAAAAAAAAAAAAAAAAAAATTGGTACACTTTGGGAATTCAGTGGCACAAGGTACACTGCCATTAACTTGAGGACATTATACAGTTTTTAAAAAAGGAAATAAAAAGAAAAACTCTTTTCTCCTGTTTCAAACACTGCATTACATAATTTTACCTGCCCAAACAGACCATTTACAAATAATTAGGTCAGTAAACTGCTAACATCCATAAAAAGATAGCTTTCTTACTAAAATGCAAGAATTTAAAAGTGGTATCTAAACAAAAGACAAAAACAAACTGGAATGAAAGCCTAGATAGCACATCTAAAATCGGGGTTTTTTGTTTGGGCCTTCATACTCTTCTCTCCCTCTACCATATCCTGCTGGAGTTCCAGGCCCCATTCCTCTAGGACCCTGGCCACCCACAGGCCCCGCACCTCCCTGCCCAAAGCGCTCAGTACGCTATTGGAACAGTAATAACAGTTCATTATATGTAGTTGATGTCCATGTGTGTTAAGTAAATATTTTAGAAGGTTCCGTAGTCAACGTTCGTCGATACAATCACCAATGAGTCGATCCACAGGTACCGGGAACATAGAAAGGAAAAAAGGGTAATTTGAAAATTAGTTTACGATAATACATGCCTTGTGGTATGTTCCCACTTGAGCCATTCTCATACACCTGTTTCAAAGAATAGATCTTCCCTGTAGTGCTAAAAAATTTAAGAATTAGTGCAGATGTGAAAATCCATTCCAAAATGAGTTCTAAAAAATTTCACATCAGATTAATCCACTGAAAAGCTTGCAACTCTCACCTTCGAGGTCTGAACAGGAAATTTAATCTCCAAGTAAGCTTAACAAGCCTAGCCAGACAGTCAATTCACTCAATGAAATGACAAAGACCTACTCACCAGTTAGTGGCATGTGCTGCATAAGAAACCTTGTGCTTTTCAAGCTCTTAAGACACATCTGCTAAGTTGCAGAAATCTTAAAAAGGTTGAAAGTTTTAATAAAATGCTACTAGACTACAAAAAGAAAAAGCATAACAAGCTAATAGATTTAGTCACTTAACCGGCACAACAGCTTCATCAAAAAACTTGTGTTGCCATGTTCTCACAGGTATACTACCTTCAGAGCCATCACTATAAAAACCAGAGACAAATTATGTTCACAGAACTATTCTACATTGCTGCAAAGTGACTGAACAAACAGCCCACCTGTATAACAGCCCAGCTTTTCCCTTAAGTCTTTGAAAAGTAAACTGACACTTTGCTATGATCCCATGGTTTTACATATCTCCCCCGAAAACAGCATTAACACCAAAACAAAAGTGACTGCAATAAAGCAGTTTGTGACTTCCTTATTCCATGTAGTTTCAGGTACTTTGACTTAAAATAGAAATGGTATGTTTCCAAAGGGAACCCCATAGCATAGCAGCCTACACTCTCTTTTAAATTCCATTTAAAATAGCCCAGTTACAGAGAGTACTACTCAGGGGTGGGGGGGTAGAGAGGGGACCTAAAATGGCAGCAAGGTTTAACTGTTTCTGTAAGTAATTTCTCAGCCATTTTTTTTTCCCACACAAAATACTGTCAGATTACTCGAGAAGACTAAACCTTAATCCTTTTGAAAATCTTAGAAATTCCATCATGGTTTTATGTATTGTACTTTATCTCAAAGAAATAAAAAGGAAAAATCTGGGGTTTCTGGAGTTAACAGTGGAAAACTCAGTAGCTATTATCTAGAAATATAGATCCTTAACTATATGTATGGCAACATGTCAAACTAGTGTTTATGAACTTCACAGAAGCTAACAACCTGTATGAAGCATATGAACCAAAATGTTACCCACATACTTTAAAAATTCAATCCCATGAGAGCTAATAGTACTACATTTAACCTATCCATTCTAATTCTCACTTGATCTTAGCCAAAAGGCCAAGTGATGTCTAACTTTAATTCTCAAAAAGCCACAGGCTGAAAGCCACAGGATGAGGTCTCATACTAGTCCTTCAAAGTTTCTAGTTACAAAATGAATCTTGTGAGCTACACACTGCAGCTCCTTTGTCAAAGCCTACAGGTTAACTAATCCAATTCAATTTAGCAGTGAAAACGCACTTTCTAAACCCACCAAAATTCAGTCCTAAGGATTTGTAAAGCCCTACTGCAACCACTGATACCAATTCACTCACTGTGATTGTTCTAAATAAAGCATCTGACAGGCTATCTGTACAGCTAAAACATTTATAGCATCAAGAAGGTTCAGATCAAATGCACACAATCTGTATGCTTAAAATTATCAACTTGTTTCTCTAGCAAAACAGAGATGCCAGTTTATTTCAGGTGCACCTACAGACAGGCCCAACAGGTAGAAAACGACGAGTCAAAACACTAAACAATTCCCTTTTCATGGGACAGAAAGAAGACACACCAAATATAGGTCAAAGTCCTACACTAAAACATGCCTGAACTACAGACTACAAGTGTGATTCCTACTTATGGCAAATACCAACTTAAATAATGACTTTGCCATTTGATTACTCATTTAGTTGTGTAAGTCACAGACATCTAATATCCAGAATTTGGATTTGCCATGCACTGGAGTTCAAAAGTGCACAAGCAACAAAGTGAAAAACACCTAAATGTACTTATTGCCAAAAGATAACTCCACGTATTACACTAACAGCATTAATTCCTTGTTGGCAACCTTATCTGTCTAGGTTGCCACACTGATTTCTTCTACGTTGCCAAAGTTTTCCTCAATATTACGTATTTACATATGAGGGGACTAAAAGAGGTCCAGACACCTACTTTAAAACAAATGGGGGAGAGGGGGGGAAAAAAAAAACCACATGTAAAGTCATGAAAATGAGAGCTTCCTTGGTACTATGTCCCACATGATACATTACCATGTCACTTCCCATCATGGAACCACTCATAGTTGCTGGTGGAACTCCAGGATTAGCTTCATAACCTATGCCACCACCACCACCTAGAGGTGGAAATTTCTGGCCTCCTGAACCATATGGATCTAGGAAACAAAAATGATGGTTACAACTCCAGCAGAATACTGCCCCCTGATTATACTGTTAATTTATAGTCACACTTACCTCCCATGTTCATTGCTCCTCCGCCACCCATTCTCATGTCTCTTTCTCTCTGAAAGAAAAAAATTTCATTCATCACTTAATCTACAGCCATACCAAGCATTCCTTTGATTTTTTAAGACAGGGTCTCGCTATGTAGCTAATGCTGGTCTTGAACTCACCACAATCCTTCTGCCTCAGTCTCTCGAGTGCTGGGATTACAGGTGTGTGCATGTCAGCACACTGGCAACACCAAGCCTCCTTGAGTCTAAGAAATTTGTAAGGTTCAAAGGCATTTTTTTTTGGAGGTTGTGGAGATTTAGCTCAGTGGTAGAGTGCTTGCCTATTAAGTGCAAAGCCCTAGTTTGGTAACCAGTACCACCCCCAAAAGGCATTTTTTTGTGACTAAAGTGTTTTTAAATGGTATGGGGGGGCGGGCCTGTAAGCTCAGCAGTTGGGAGAATGAAGCAGGATGATTCTAAGAGTTCGTGGCCAGCCTGGGCTAACCTTTTAAGTTCAAGCCTAGACAGGACTACAAGGCAAGACCCTATAGCAAAAAAAAAAAAAAAAAAAAAAAAAAAAAAAAAAAAAAAAAAAAAAAAAAAAAAAAAAAAAAAAAAAAAAAAAAAAAAAAAAAAAATCCATGAAATAAATGTATTTAAAAGTATTTTTTGGGCTGGGGATTTAGCTCAGTGGTAGAGCACTTGCCTAGCAAGTTCAATCCCCAACACCAAATAAATAAAAAATAAAAATTACTAGCTAGACTGAATTATCGAAAAACCTATATGCCAGGTATGGTGGCGCACATCTTTAATCCAACACCTGGGGGGGCTGAGGGAAGGAGGATCCCAAGTTTGAGCTCAGCCTGGGCAATTATAGAGGGATCCTATCGCCAAATAAAAGACTGGAGACACAGCTCAGTGCAAAGGCTGTGTTCAATTCTCAGTACTGGGGGGAAAAATGACCTATGAAATACCTTCCAATCCAGTGAAATCTTCTGGCCCATAAAGGGAGCAGAAAAAAACTAAAACTCATGGCAATCAAACATAAATATACTTGTTAAAGAAAACAGAAAACAACCACTATACTGTGAGTTTTTTTTCATTTAACTTTCATTCTAGATACCTAGAAAAAAAGTCTGTAGACCACTCCAACTAGACTGCAGTAATATTGACTTACTGGATCCATGTAGCCCATCCGGCTGTAACTTTCCTCTCTTTGGCGTCTCATTTGTTCTTCCATCTCACGTTGGCGAATCATCATCTCTTCCTCCCTTCTACGTCGTTCTTCCTCTTGCCTGCAAATATTAGGCAGGCATGGAAATAAACCAAAGTGTCACCTGCATCTCTTAAAATTCAATTTTGAAAGAGCTAGAAGTAGTTTGTCTGAGAACGTCAGAAAGTCCAGGTTACAGCGCAAAACCCAAAGCCCTCAATTAGCCTGAGTCTAGAAGCACATCATGAGTGTCATTCTGGCAAAGAAAACTAGCTTTATTAACAAATACTAGAGGACTTCTGGGAAGATGGTGGAGTAGTGAGCAGCAGAGAAATGGTACTAACAAATACTGTATTTTTTTTAAAGTATGTTAAACCAACACCTGACAAAATTACTTAATCTCTCTGCCTTCACAGGATTTACCTGCAGAACTCACTAAATCTTTTTTTCTAAAAGTCAGATCTTTAGTGTAGAAGTGGAAGTTTACCTCAACTGCATTTCTTTACGTTTCTGCATTTCTTGATTGTGAAGTTCTTCCATACGTCTTAATTCTTCCTGGCGTCTCATCAAATCTGAGTGTTACACACATTATGTTTCAGATTTACATTAATGAGATTCTGATGAGCTGCAAAAAGTAACTGATCCTACCAGTAAAATTCAGGGGATCTCTTACCTTGGCGTAAAAGATTTGCCTGATGTTCATGATAGGCATCTTCCATTTCACTTTCCAGTTTGTCTTTTGCATCCTTCATGTTTTTTTCAACTTGCTCCCTTTGTTGTTTCTCCATTTCATCCAAGGATTTCCACCGCTGAGAATATTCATACTCAAATGTGCCATGCTGAGCAAAACGAGGTGGTGTTTCCCTCTCCCTAACACCATACAAAATTTAAAGATGAACTAATTTGTAGATGCTTGTAAGCAGTACTACCTAATTCCTTAAAAAAAAAAAAAAAAAAAAAAATCTGGTCTTGAGTTTTCAGTGTGGTAGCAGTTAGCAGGATGGGTTGCCTCCCAGGCACAAGGCCCTGGGTTTGATCCCCAGCACTGCAAAACAAAACCAAACGGTTTTTCTCCTAGCCTATCACTTGAAAGGAACCCAAATAGTGAAAATCACACTGGTGCATAAAAACACCTCCAAGAATGATACAGTAACAGAAACTAAGGCTTCAGTAGAAAACACCATGTACTTTGCTGGTTGATACTGCTTATTCAGAAAAATTCCTTTTCAATACTTTGTCTCTTCAAACTCATTGTGTGCTTTTCCTGCACTCATTCTCTCCTTTTCTTCCTACTCATTGTAACGCAAGTTGCGAACATAGTAAGGACTAATAAACCATGATATACTTTATTTAAAAAAAAGAGAGAGAGAGAACTAGGGGAGAAAGAAATCCTACCTTTCTCATCTCTTGTTTTCCTCTAGTCAAAAAACGCCTAGAAAATGTATTTCAATTATAATGGCATGCATGTGAAGTACTTAACAAAAAAGCTCAATGACAGATTGAGCTGTCGAAATCTTTATTTTTTTGGACAAAGTCTTGCTATGTAGTTCAAACTGGCATTGAACCCACAATATATCCTCGGCTGGCCTCAAACTTGTAGTGATTCTCCTGCCTCAGCCTCCTGTGTGCCACCTAACGGTTTATCCAAGCATCGCTCTGACGGTGTTATTTTGACCAGTCCAGTATTGTACTGAATAAATTTGATAAAATTGGTTTTCCTATTACCTTATACAAATAAACAAAAAAATACGCAATTTTCGGTCATCTTGTACTTAAATAATTAGACTGGTAACTGGTGAAGTACTGTAAAAAGTTCAATTAACCTTACTTTTGATACATTGGATTCTTCTGGGCAAGTTTTTCAGGAAGACCATCTTCATCATCCAATTGTTCAAGTGGTTCCACAATGACTGGCCGAGGTGTTCTAAGAACAAAAAACGTTTCCATCTTAACCTTGTTGCAGTTTTTACTGCAATGTCCTCATAAAAAGGTGTCAAAAATAGTATCAAAATAAACCAAAGACAACTTACGTTGTCAGTAGGAAAACACCTTCACTGCATCTTTCAAATGCTTTTCTTGCTGCTGGTTTAGAAGCAAATTCAACAATGCCTTTCCCTGTAGATCTTCCACGATCATCCACAATTACAACGGCCCTTTCAATAGGACCAAACTGGCTAAAGGCTTCTTCCAACAGTTCATTGGACACATAAGGTGAAAGATTACGAACAGAAAGGGCAGCAGCATGTGTAGCAAAACGAACTCGAAGCTGTCTACCTCTCATGGGTGTGTCATCAAGTTCCGCTTTGGCAATTTCAGCCAAGGCTCTAGATTCCTGTAAACAGGAGATACTCATGTTAATGGCTTCAAAATTGGCCAATGGTCACTCTCAGATTGCCATGAACCTAATTCCTACTCCCTCCAGATCAGTTCAAGAATTACATTCAGGCAGCCTTCCCTGGCACCACTAAGGATAGATAAATAGCCTACCTGCCCTCCCTTAAATACCAGTAATTACACAATCTAACAGGCTTAACTTTCTTTAAGGGCAAAGGATCCTACTTAAAAACCCGACAATTACACTTACAAGCTTGATAAATCCAAATCCTTTGCCTTTATTGATAAAAACCTCTCCTGGTTCTCCATATTTAGCAAACAATCTTTTGAATTCATCCTCTGTGATATCAGCAGGTAGATTTCCAACAAACAACCGGCAACGCTGAGTGTAAGTTTTCTCTCCAGGCCTCCTCAACAGAGACAAGTTGGCTTTAAACCCCTAATAAAAAAGGAAGGGAATTTGTTCAGAAACCAGTGACCTCCATTAGTAGTAGAAAAATCTCAAGACTTGCTTTTCCCGAAATGGACAAATTTACCAATTGCTTTTCTGTTCTGTTTAAAGTCAAAATCAGATCCTACTGTACTTGTGAATTTCCAAAATCAAGCCTCAACCATCCAGCATGCTCTTTTTTTTTTTTTTTTTTTGTGGTGCTGGGGAT
This sequence comes from Hystrix cristata, assembly GCA_004026905.1. Lineage (NCBI taxonomy): Eukaryota > Metazoa > Chordata > Mammalia > Rodentia > Hystricidae > Hystrix > Hystrix cristata. Next base: position 14,597 of record PVJO010004838.1, read on the forward strand.
CGAACTCAGGGCCTTGTGCTTGCAAGGCAAGCACTCTAATCACTGAGCTAAATCCCCAGCCCCCAGCATGCTCTTAACAGCAGACACCTCCCTGCCGACAACACAGATTCACGAGCAGCTATCAGCCATATAATCAATGCTGAGCGCGTCCTTCACAAAAACTGAATCTCGGCAGATGAAGACCGTAACAGTCCAGTTTCCCTCAAGCCCACCTCTCCCTCTAGGGTTCTGCAGAACAGCAGTTACCAGGCCCGGAGGCCCAGCCCTTTCCGACTCCTTCCTCTCTCGCTCGCCCCCGCCGCCCGCCCAGCAGGCCGCCCCGCCCCCGCGGCGCGCAGGCGCCCTTCCGGCAGCCGACAAAATGGAGGGCGCGCGACGGCGGGGGCAGGGGCGCCGCCATCTTAAGAGGGCCGACGCGTCGCTCCTTCAGACTCACCTCCGAATCGGAGATCTTTTCCTCGCTACGGCCTCCAGGCCCGCCAGGCGGGGGTCCCTGGTGGTGCTGCTGGTGATAAGGCGGGTGGTGCTGGCGACCCCCGCGGGGCTCCCCACCGCCTCGGTGCGGCGGCTTCGGGTGGCCGCCGGGCACGCCAAGGCCCGGGCCGCCACCAGGCTTTGGCCCGCCTGGCATTTTGCCGCCCTTAGGACCGCCGGGGCCAGGACCCTGCTTCGGTACCGGGCCCGGCCCCGGGCCGCCCGCTGGGGGAGGAGGCGGGCCCCCGGCCTGGGGGGGAGTGGTCGGGACCCCGCTGGCCGGCGGCGTAGGCGGCGGCGCCCCGGGGGGGGCCGAGGTGACAGCCGGCGGTGGGGTCGGTGTGGGGCCCGGCCCCGGCGGCGCCCCGGAGGTCGGTGGGGTCGCGGGCGGGGCCGAGCCGGCGGGCGGTGGCGCGCTGCCCACCCCGGGAGCGGGGCCGGGCCCCTGAGGAACGACGGGCTTTGACGATTCCTGCGGCGGCGGCGGCGGCTGCTGGTGCGGTGGCTGGTGCGGCGGAGGCTGCTGGTGTGGCGGAGGCTGCTGCGGCGGGGGCTGCTGCGGCTGCTGCGGTGGCGGCTGCTGTTGCTGCTGCTGGTGCGGAGGCGGCGGCGGGATCGGGGGTTTAGGGCCGCCCGGGCCCGGGCCCATGGGGCCGCGGTTCTGATTGAGGCCCATGCCAGGCGGTGGAGATCGGAAGTCATGGAGGCCGCCTCGGCCACCGCCTCCTCCGCGTCGGTGGAAGCCGCCACCGCCACCGCCGCGACTCCGGAACCGATCCCGAGACATGTCTGTGGTCAAGGGGCGGTCGAGGCAGAAACGAAGAAGACGCTCAGGGAACGTGGAGGCCACCTTGCTTCGCACAAAATGGCGGATGACACAGGCGGCGCGCCGCCTTTGTCCTCTACTTATATAGGTCTGCTTGGCCCGTCACCGCCCACACCTCGATCGACGGCTCCAATAGCCAATTGCAAGTGCGGTATTTGATGACACTAAGTTACGAACGGAAAATCTCTCCTATTGGCCGCGGAGTGAGAGGAGGGAGGCACCTGGAAGCTGAGGTTTCCAGTTGGCAAATGAGCGGAGAAGGCGTAGGCTGAATGCCACTGTGATTTGCTGGGAGAAATTTGAATGGGCATTGCAAGACAATTTTCCCGTGGAAGTAGATAACCAAGGGCTTTATCTGGTCCTGGGGAGAGGAGGAGTTGGAGAGCTCTCTTGATTCTAGAAGCTGTCTGCCCAGAACAGATTTTCCTCTGTTCAAAGTTATAAACAGTGCCTGCTAGGTATCTGTCCTATCCTGTGCAGGGCCAAGGAAATAGAATTTTACTAATTTCATGCACGCACAATGTTACTGTTTTATAACCCCGTAAGAATGCAGGTTTGCTGAAGTATGAACTTTGCTTTAGGTTTGTGTGGGTGCGCTCCTTATTCAAAAAGAAGAGTCTTTGATTGTCTATGTACATAATGATTTACAAATACAAATCACAGAAGGAATATAAATGTTTCATAATTCTTTTCCCATTTAGCATTTTACGAACAGATTGAAGTACTTCGAAAATTACAACATTGTTGGGAGTGGTGGCACATGCTTGTAATCCCAGCACTCTGGGAGGCTGAGGTAGGAGGATAGAAAGTTGGAGCCCGGTCTGGGCAATTTAGCAAGACCCCATCTGAAAATAAAAAATTACCTGCTCGCTTCAGCAGCTCATATACTGAAAATAAGAAATTAAAAATAGGGACCTGGAGGATGTAGCTCTGTGAAGCCTCTGGGTTCAACCCCCAGTACCGCCCCTCCGCCTTTATGTTAAGCCCGGCTTGGTGCTGCCTGTAATCCTAGCACTAGGGAGGCCGAGGTAGGATGATCCCAAATTCAAGGCCAGCCTGGGCTACATAGAAAGTTTAATGCTAGCCTGGGCTTCGTAGTGAGACCTTATTTCAAAATAATTACATATATATCCTTCTTTTCAAATCTCCAGCTTCTCCAACCACTGGTGTGATGTAGGTCCTCACATATACTAGGCAAATCCTGTACCTGAGCTTGGTTCCAGCTTCTCTCTAGCTTCTTTGCAATGTATTAACCATATCCATTAGTATTCCTCCTTAGTTAGTGTCATCTATGAGACGTGGTCAAAAAACACTATAAATGTTTTAAATCTCCTCAAAATACTTCCCCTAGCTTCAAACACACTTATCCCATTGTTCTTGCCACTTTCTGAAGCAGTTCTAGGAGTCTTCTTTCGTGTCTTTAGTTGTGCTATTGTGGCTGTCTCAGTGTCCTGAATCTATTCTAAACGTTTAAATTTCTTGGTCACCTTGACTTTGGGGAAGAACCAGAAATCTAATGGTGTCAGGTACAGTGAGTAAGGTAGATGAGGAACACTAATATTTTTTTTTTTTTTTGGTGCCAGGGATCGGAAACACTAATATTTTTGACAGAAATTACTGTAAACATTTGATCAACGAGGTATAATCAAAAATATGATGAATGCTTAAATTTAAGAATTCATTACAGGGGGAAAAAAAAGAATTTATTACAAGGGCTGGGGATTTAACTCAGTGGTTAGAGTGCTTGCCTTGCAAGCACAAGGCCCTGAGTTTGATCCCCAGCACCACAAAAAAAAAGAAATTATTACAGTAAAAGACACAAAATTCAGAATTCATAGTGAAAATATTCCCCCTCACTTCAAACACTCTTACTAATCATTCTTGTTTTTTTTTTTCTTTTTTTTGAAACAGGGTTTCGCTATGTAGTTCAGGCTGGCCTTGGGCTTACTGTGTAGCCCAAGCTGGCCTCAAACTCATGGCAATCCTCCTGCCTCTGCCTCCTGATTGCTGGGATTATAGGCATGCACCACCACGCCTGGTTCCAATCATTCTTGACAATGTGTTTTGTACTGTAACAAGTGTTTTTTTGTGAACATTCACTGTATTTCTCAATTACCCCTTCTGATAGACCATTCGTCTCTCAAAATTAGCTTATTGCTTTCCTTTTCACCTTTACTTCTGTTCATCTTTCAACATTCATGTGGAGAACCCACTCAGCATCCTGTCAGTTCTTTACCTCCTCAGCTCCAACAATCTTTCCTTCTATCCCCTTTTAGTTTCCACTCCCTCATTTCCCCCACATTTTGGTCATCCTTCCATTTGCTATTGCAAGTAATTACAACTATCTCTTAAAATCTCTTGTTCAAACATCCTTGTCATTGATCATCGCTTCTTTCTGGCTCACTTATGATAGTAACCTGAAGACTTTTTTCTTTTTTGGGGGGTACTGGGGATCAAACTCAGGGCCTTGCACTTGTTAGGTAAGCCCTCTGATCTACCACTTGAGCTAAATTCCCAACCCAATTGTGGTTTTAAGACAGGGTGCTATGTAATTCAGGATGGTCTTGAACTCACTGTGTAGCTCAGGATGGCCTCAAATTTCTGATGATCCTCCTGCCTCAGACTCCTGAGTTCTGGGATTACAAGCATGTGCCACCATGCCTGGTAGGTCTTTGGTTTTTGCCTGGTAGTCTTCACAGAGCTCTCAAGTAATTTCACTTTTCCTCTTTCACGGGTCGCTTTTTCCCTGCTTTCTCTCTTAAACCCCTATTCTCTCTTCTCTTACCCCACCATAACTAATGCCTCTCATATTTCCTTGTGAAAATCAAAATCATCACAGGAGAATGTTCTTGTCCAAATGAAAAGCCACAAGCCTGCTTGCATTTGCCCTATTTTCCTATTCTGCTTCATACTGTGACAAACGTGTCTTTGTACTTAAAAAGAGCAAACCCTCCCCTTGGCTAGTGGATCCCACTCCCTCAAGCCTTATCGAAGATTTTTCTTTAACATATCATCTGTTTCTTCTAATGGATCCTTACCATTTAAAAAGTACACAGCCTGGGGATGTAGCTCAGTGGTAGAGCATTTGCCTAGCAAGTGTCAGGCCCTTGGTTTAATCCTCAGCACCACAAGAAATAAAAATAAAATCTTCCCCTTTATCCTATCCTCCCATCTCTTAGCTCCTCTTTGGTGTAAAACTTCTGAAACAAGTTGTCAACATTCATGGTCTCCATATCTTCCCCTCTGTTTCCTCTGCAATCCACCATAATCTATCTGTCATATTCTTCCTTAGCTGTTGACAAGGAAATCAACAAGCCTTATGTTGCCACATCCAATAAACACTTACCTACTTGCCTATGCTTGTTATTTTTATCTGGCTTTCATGAAACACTTTTCCCACTGTCCTGTGACACCGCACTCTTTTCCCCCTCCGTGGTACACCGAGAACCGAACCCAGGGCTTCCATACTGAACTACATCCCCAGCTCTTTTTTTTATTTTTTAGTCTTTATTTACACTTTCAGTTTCGCACACCAGAGAAACAATGTGGTATTTAAACATGTGTGTCTGATTTATTTCACTTAAGAGTATGGTCTCAAGGTGCATCCATTTACCTAGGAATATCCCCAGCTCTTTTTTTATTTTGAGACAGTCTCATTAAATGGCTCAGACTGGGCTCAAATTTGTGGTCCTTCTGCCTCAGCCTTTCTGAGTGCTGAGATTACAGGTGTGTAAGACAGGGTCTTGCTATGTTTCCACATTTATCTATTGTCTTTCTCCCAGTTAGACTGGGCCGTACTACTGGTACTTAAGTAGAATTTAGATACTTAAATATTTGTTGAATAAAGAAATGAAAACACATTGGTAAACAACGGGCTCCAGTTTTGTTCCAAGATACTCCATTTTTCTGACATACTCCCCAAAACTACACCCTCTTCTGGGAAGTCATCAGGCTCAGTAAAGGGTTCAGTAAATACTAACTATTGTTATTTTTAAAAAAAAAAAAACACTTTCTAAAGGAACTGAGTGTCACAGCTCAAAGGACAAGTGGAATTCAGTAACAAAAGTTTAGTTAGGTTAGTTTTGAAAGTTTGAGGGCTGGGGGTTTAGCTCAGTGGTTAGAGTGCTTGCCTTGCAAGCACAAGCCCCTGAGTTTGATCCCCAGCACCCCCCACCCCAAATTTTTTTTTTCACATTAGATTACACCAGCCCTTCAGGTCCCAGAGAGCCCGAGTGATGCTCTAGAGTGGGAGACGAGGCAGTTTGAGAGTATGTTGGATCCTGCTTCATTCAACATTAACATTACTACCAGTTATTAGTTAATAGGCACATTGTGTGTTGACTAGCCATGCCGCAAGTGAGGACGGCAGTGGTGGGGGAAAGTTGCCATTGTACAGATGTTGCGTAGCCTTCTCTTCCAGAAAATCCAGCACAGCATTACAGAGTAGGACCACCACCCATAGGCGACAGCTGCACCATCAGCATGTCCGGTGGCCAGCTCAAAGCCAGTGAGGACCCCATCATGGCGCTCCACCAGATTTTCCTATTAAAAAGCATCAAAGATGCTTGGGTTTGCACAGTGACAGGTGCAGCCTTGTCCAGTGTAACTTTAGCTGATCTTCTGGCCAGATTCTCATGTCGTTTCCTCCTCCCTCCTCTTCCCGATCTATCACACTTCCCCAGTTGCTCCAAATAGCGCACACAAGCAGCAGGGCCACGGTGGGCGTGAGAGCAGCACACTGCCGCCAGCAAAGTGTTGTGCACGACATTTGGATGCTAGACTAGTTGTGTCTGACAGATGTGTGAGTTGTACCAGCACATGCTTTAGAAAGACTTAAAGAATGCAAAAAGTTGTCCTTTTTTAAAATCTGACAAGCTGCTCTAGTAACCCAAAGAAGTGAAGGAGAAAGCAGCTGCCTCATCATCCAGATAGCAATTCGTTCAGATGTTTCGAAGCTTCACAGTACAGTAAAACCACAGAAATTGTCCTGGCCATTTAAAAAAGCTTCAGATTTTTCCAACCACAGCTGGAAATAAACGTGTTGATTTCTCCCTTTTCACTTATTGTGGTTTGCTTGGGGACCATTTACTTGGCATCAGGCACTCCATTTTCTTAACCCTAACAACAATCTTATGAACTACATACTACTTTTAATCTTATTTTATAGATGAGAAAACTGGATCTTACAGAAGCTGAGTGATTTTCCCTGCATTACACAGGTAATAAATGATGGGACTGGGATTTGAATCCAGATTTCTTTGACTAAATTTCTACCTCTTCACCACTCTGCTATGCTTCCTCCTCTTTTATTCTCCTTGTTGATGGGTAGATTCAGTTATCACATTTTTTTCCTGTGTTGGGGTTTTGCTAAGTTGCCTGAGCTGGCCTTGAACTCACCGTCTTCCTGCTTCAGCTTCCAGAGCAGGTGAGATTACAGAAGCATGCCACTGTGCCTGGCCAGCTATTAATTTTATCTATCTATCTATCTACCTATCTATCTATCTATCTATCTATTTGGTTTTTTGAGGCAGGGTCTCACTATGTAGCTCAGGCTGGCCTTGAACTCACTATGTAGCCCAGGCTGGCCTCAAATTCACAGGAGCCCTCCTGCCTCAGCCTCCCAAGTGCTGGGATTATAGGCCTGACCACACTTGGCCCCCAGTCATTAATTTTTAAAGATTATAGAAATAGTACATTATGTATATGTTAACTATAAAAGGTTCAAATTATGAATAAACTTCTAAAATAAAACCTCACCCTCATTCCCACACTATTGGCCTTTTGATTTTGGGTTTTGTTTTTTTTTTTTTTTGTGGTGCTGGGGATTGAACTCAGGGCCTTGTGCTTGCAAGGCAAGCACTCTAATCACTGAGCTAAATCCCCAGCCCCACACTATTGGTTTTTGTTTGTCTGTTTTTGCTTTGTTTTGTTTTAAAACACGGTTTTGCCATGTAGTTCAGGCTGGCCTTGAACTCACTAAGTATCCCAAACTGGCCTTGAACTCACAGTGATCCTCTTGCCTCAGACTCCCAAGTGCTGGGATTTCAGACTGCACCACCATACTAGGCTGCCCTATTATTAAAAGTTTCCTGTGTGTACCAAAAGGTTAATTCTTTCATATGATAAGAAATATCTAGGGTTTGGGAGTATAACTCAGTGGCATAGCCCTTAATAGCATGTGCAACACCCCAAGTTCATTCCCCAGCAATGCAAGGAAAAGAAAATCTGTCTCAAATAATAGCCAAGATCATAACAGTAGCCAAACTGGATTATTTATTTTATACCAGACACTATAGTAAGTACTTAATATTGAATTCTCATTACACCTCTGAAGATGGCTATTTTTTGTTTTTTGTTTACAGGTGAAAAAAACCACCACTACCGTCATCCAAACTAACTTAATGACAGTTTCTTACCTGGACTTCTGCAGAACTTTTTTTTTCTTTTGTGCCAGGGATCAAACCCAGGGCCTTGCACTTGCTAGGCAAGTGCTCTAATCTGACCTAAATCCCCAGCCCAAAACTTGCTAAATGGTCATCTAAATTGCTCTCTTCCTTTTCATTTTCCAGGAGCACCCAAAACTATCTAAATGAATCTGGTGCTTCCACACCTCACTTTTAAACTTGTCATTGGCTGGGCACACAGTGGGGGTGGGTACCTGTAGCCCCAATTCCTCAGGAGACTAAAGCAGGAGGATCACTTAAACTCAGGAATTCAAGGTCAGACTGGGCAACACAGTGAGAGTACAGTCTTTAAAAAAATTTTTTTTACATAAACTCCTCATTGTATTCTCATTGTCCTTGGGAGAAAATACAACCTCCTAAACTAGGAGACCTTGCTCTTCAACCTCCTCTCTCCCTCTTGCATTATTTGCCATAATCACGTTAACTTCCGTTTCATTTTTTTACTACGCTCTCACCTGAAGTCGCTCTTCCTGGCTACTGTCTTCCCCAGTTTTTAGTGTTAGTCTGTATTAGCCACCTTTCAGAACTTGACCTATACTTACACTTGTCTGGAGGCCTTCTGTGACCCAGGGACCACACGGCTCCATTTGATTAGCATCCTGTACTTAGATTCTCAGAACACTCCTCCCGTTTTATTGTAGAGACTTGGTAAATTGTACACTCAAAACTGTAAGATCACAAGGCCAAGGACTGAGATTCTCTTTCAACCATCAAATCCCCAGAGCCTAGTGCTAAGGTAATATATATTTGAGTAAATGAGTGAATCCATTAATTTTTCCTTTTCTGAGTCATTGAAGATATAAATGATTAATTCCAGATATTAAACACAACTCTATAGTTCAAATGGGGTAAATTATCATGCCTGAATGGCATGTAGAACAATCTTCACCTTGTAGTACTTTGAATGTGGTTGAATTTACAATTAAAACACTATAATTACAATAAATGAAAGTTATAATTACCTTCTGGTTTGAGTTTTTACGAGGCCTCGAAGGGTAGGGGATAGAGGTAATATGTGTGATGAAACACACTGCTACTCCCTAATGAATATTAATTGAATTGACTAAATTTACATCTTCAACTGTACCCCAGGGTTTGAGAATCCGTCTTGGTCAGCATATGCTAAATTAGCTTCATAGTTCTCTCTTCCGATTTTGCTGAGGCCATTTGTTTTCTGGATCTCTCAGCACTTGGCTCTGAAGCTCTATTCACTCAATAAAGACCAGAAATTATTTTGTCTGGGGACAGAAAAGAAGAGATGGAAGGAAGGCATCTAAAGTCCCCAAATTGACCCACCTACTCCTGCCTTCAAGGAGCTGGTTTTCGGTTGGGCGCCACCGGCAAACTCTCTGGTGCAGGAAAGATCCTCACCACTAGGTGTCTCAGTGGCCGTGCCACTTCCTTCATCTGCTCGGGAAGCAGCTAGCCGCCCACACTCCATTACGCCATTGTTACTGAACCTCCAGGTTCGGCTTAACGCCTGGGTAAATTCTTCCAGTACATCTAATCAGTATCTAGATCGCCTCTCTTAATAGAAACACAAGATTAACAGCAGTAGCTCACTCTGTTATTGCTTTCCTTTACGGATAACATGCTGTGTTTGTAGGACTTGTATTTATTCTTCCTATATTTCTTTATCATGGGTGTTGGACAGAAAGAGGTCTTCCTTAGTCTTAGCCTGTGATGATCACAGTAAGTGATCTGATTACTATCATTTTTTTACCCCCACAGTGAACTAAATGTCCTTCCGGGCTTTTTCTACACAGTTACTTTAGTCTGGAAGGCATTTACCACTTTTCAACTGCTCCTAAATTTTGGGCTGATTTTAAAGGTCACAAAAGCTAGAGTATAAAGCACCACCAAATGGAGGAAGATAGCTCAGAGACAGATTCTTTATAAATGAATTTTCACCGTAAGAGAATATCAGAAATCAATGAGAAGGGACAGAAATGTTCAACAAATGGTATTAGAATAACTAATTTATAAATAATCAAAATAATTCCAGGTAGATTAAAGAAATACACATATTTTAAAAAGAAATCCAGAATGAAAGAGCAAGAAAAATAGAAATAATATCAGGTTATTGTCAGGAATAGGAATTTGTAAGATTTAATATGATAGAACACATTACAAAACAAAATATGAATGAATTTCCCTACAAGAAGATTAAAAATCACGTGTTAAAAAACAAGAGGATATAACAAAAATAAAACCCAAAATGAAAATGTAGTTGTAATAAAACAATAAGTGGTTAATATCTTTAATGCATAAAGAATTTATATGTATTCATAAGAAAGATCCCAATAAATAGTCAAAACGAATGAACAAACGGGTAATATTCATCCTCACTAACACAAGGTATCATTTTTCATCTAGGTGAACACAAATTGAAGTAGTCACTGGTGACAACCATTTTGGAAAATAACATACCCTTTAGCTAAATCACTTATTTTCATTCTCTCTCTCTCTCTCTCTCTCTCCCCTCCCTCCTTTCCCCCTACCCTATTCATTCATTATTCAACAAATACCCTCTGTGTGCCTAGTATGTGCTGGAATCTAGCCAAATTCTAAATACAGAAAAATATTTAAATTCAAATTGATCATCTCAACGTGATCAGTAATAGCCTCGACTTGAGAACATCCTATATTGTCCTCCAAAGGCAAGGTGACCAAATGTCTTGTCTTGCTGAGGATAGTATTGGTTTTTGCCTGATGTCTCAGTGTAATTCCAAAGTGATGCCCCTCACAATTTTCTGGCTGGTAGTAGATAAGCATCTTAAGAACAGGCCAGCTTTTCTAATTTGTAGAAAAGCACCTTTGGGATTAGCACAGTCCATTGAGTTACTAAGGTTGGGTGACTTCTAGTTTTATCTCTGGTTCTCTAAAGTGGATTTTGCATGCATTAACTTGTATAATTTTGTTTGCAAAATTATTTTTGTTAATTCATGTAATTTTCACAACCCCATACATAATTGTTTTTTCTTATTTCATCTCTTCCCCCTTTAAGATAAGGAAATTGAAATAGTGAGAGAATGAGTCACCCAGAGGGAAACATTTATTAAGAGGCAGCAACAGGATTTGTAGCCAGTTTATATCCATATAGCACTAAGTTATTCGGCCCATAAGGACAACTATGTACAGTTGGTTTCTTTCTTCATTTGGGGGAAGTAAAGATTACCTATACTTGACAAGTGTCATCTAAAAAAGGCATATAAATAGTAGCTCAAGAAACTTTATCTCTTAAAAACACTAATTAGTGGACATGGTCCACTGTAAACATAAGCAGTTGATTTAAAAAAAAAATGCAGTGCACGAATTCATAAACAAATAAAATATAAGGACCCCAATAAGAGTTTTTCTAGAGGTACTGGGGATTGAACTCTGGAACACTCAGCTACATCTCCAGGCTTTTTTTTTTTTTTTTTTAAACCAGTGTCTTTAAATTGCCCTGGTGGTCCTTGAACTTGCAATACTCCTGCTTCAGCTTCCCAGAGTGCCAGGATTACAGGTATGTGCCACTATGCCTAGCTGGCCAAATAATATCTTTCTTACACTGTTAATATAAATTAAATAATATGTATCACTACTTACATGAAGAAATGTAAGGAATTATTTATATTTCAAGTATTAATGAAGATTTATAAATTTAACTGTACAATACTTTATTGAAGATAAATAAATCTAACTGTACAATGCGGCCTTTAATCATATGTTGCAGGGTGTGGTGGCACACGCCTGTAATCTCAGCCCTTGGGAGGCAGAGACAGGAGGATTGCCACAAGTTCTAGGCCAGCCTGAACTACATAGTGAGACCTTGTCTCAAAAAACAAAACAAAACAAAACAAAAATATAATGTTAATTTAAAATACATTATTTTAACCTAAAATCACTTTTTTATCATATCCTATCATCACTTTTTTTAAATCATATCCTGTGAAAGGACAAAAATCTGAGTTATTAATTAGGCCCCTGGCATGAGCAAGTATTAACTCACCTGAGTCATATTAAACTAGTACCAATTAAATTCCCTTTAAGGTGGTTGAGTGTTCTCAAGCTTCCCCAGCTGCAGAGCCACGTATCATGTTGAGGGTAGATTGAAATGTCTCATCCATTACGTGTTGATATTTTCTAGTTTCATTCTCAGACATTGAATCAACAGAGGATGACTTTGCTTTTTGGTTTTTTTTCAGAGGATGACTTTGGAATGAAACATATTCAGGTTCCATCCCAGCTCCGTCTCTGGCCATTTGACCCCTGGGCAAGTTTCTGACTCTCTGAGCTTTATTTTCTTCACTTTGTAAAATAAGTGTAACAATATCTCCTGGGTTGACTGGAGGATTAAGTAAACCTAACACAGGATCTGGCATCTACTAAATTCTCAGTTAAAGTTGGTTATTATTATCACTGTGACATCCAAGTTCTAGGGTCTCTAACTTGGCATCACTAAAGCAGTGATGCTGGTCATACAGGATCAGTTCTGAAAATAACCTCGCTGGCCTGAGCAGGGAAGGACACAGCAGAGGAGCAGCTTAACTGATATTTCCTGAAAGAACACAAAGGGAACAATCTCGAAGGGCAGGGCAAAGCAGGCAAATCATCAAGGCCTCTTGTTTGGGGCATGCGTTTTTTGCACTGCAGGGGAATTTTGGGGGGTAAGCAAGATTGACATTTAATATTCTTCAGAGCACAAAGGGGATAAAGATGATGATGTTTCTTGTGCTGCTAACTTGCAGTGAAAGGCAGACTGGCCACTGGCCACTGGGTTTGCACCAAGCCCTCCTGTCTCCCATTGCTCCCCTCAGTCAGGCCGAGAACAGGGCCTTGGCTCCAGGCTTAGCCCCACTTCAAGCTCTTATTGTCACTGTATAATGTGCCTGTGGCTCCATGAACATAGTCCTACTCAGGGGCTTCAGCAAAGGGGGCACCATGCCTGGAAATCCCTTTCAAAGCTCAACTCAAGACCAAGGTTGTGAAGACTTGCTGCGATGATGCATGTTAAATGCAGTGCCCACCCCAAATGTTAGCTGTCACTCTTCTGTACCCCTGTGTTCTACGTGACCAGGAGTGTGGTGGGCACTGAATAATTAATGGCCATTTCCACAGAGTCTGTGGGCTCCTAAATGTCCTTGGTGTGTCATGTACTTATCGCTCTATGTTATATTTTGATTGTCTGCTGACTTGTACGTTTCCTCTACAAGGCTGTGAATTCTGTGAAAGTAGGGATCATGTCCTTCATCTTTGAATTCAACCTGTGAATTCATGTCTTAGACGTGTAATGAATGTTTCATAACTCTTATTTTCCTTTTGTGTGCATGTGTGTGTGTGTATGCGTATGTGTGTTACTGGGGATTGAACCCAAGGCCTTCACACTGAGCTACATCTTTAACCCTTTTTACTTTTTATTTTGAGACAGGGTCTCACTAAATTGCTAAATTGCCCAGGTTGGGCTCAAACTTGTGATCCTCCTGCCTCAGCTTCCCAGAGTGCTAGGATTATAGGCGTATGCCTCCACGTCCAGCTGTTTCATGACTACATATTAAATAAAGCAAAGTATGTTAAAATATGCATTTTAGAATCTTTATAAGGCTGGATTTGAATCTCAACTTCTCCATAATAACTGTAACCGTAGTACATTACTTCATTTATAGTTTAAATTTCCTCACATAACAAGTGGAGTGACAGTAACTCCCTTATGGCATTGTTACGAGGGGTAATTAGGACAATAGAGGAAAGGATGGAGACCCAGCACCCAGACAATTTTAGGTGCTCAGTAGATGAGTTCCTTTCTCTCTCTGGGAGCTTATACCAATAAGCTAAAGAAATAAAAAGCCAGTCTGGAATTGGAATTTCCTTCATCTACAGACTGCTCACGCAGTAAAGATACATGAAGTAAATATGAAGTATTATGGTGTCTTTGGCTAAAGCAATGGCTGTGTTAGCTGAAGGCAAATTCTTATTACTGGGCTTAATTAAGCCCTCTCTACCATTGTGATTGAATAAAAATCTTCTTCAGGGTTAATTCCAGACACACTGCTCACAGGAGAGGGAGTCCAGGGTGGGAGTCCTCAGGGGCCGGCTCCAAGCCCCCACCTCAGCAGCACGAGCATTTCTTCCAGCCCTCTTAGCACACACAGACCCTGGTAAGCCAGCATCCTCCTCCCCTGGGGCTTCTTTGTGAGTCACTCCAACCAGACCAATTCTGGAACCAGGACTCAGTGTTCATCAGGCCTAGTGGATGCCTGACAACCGGGGCTGAGTCTGACAGCAGAGGCTGGATTCTAACAAACACAAATCTGATTAGACAGACAGTAAAGGATGATGAGAGGGCAAGTGGGGAGATTTCCCTCAGAAGAGTCCTGTGAGCAGAACCCAAGACTGCCAGGACCGCCCCCTCTGCAGTCCCGCCTTCCCCACCTGCCTTCCATCCCCCACTGCCTCTTCTGCCTGCTGAATTTAGAGCGTGAACCACGTGCCTGCTGTCTCTTCAGAGCCCTCCTGGGAGTGAGAATCCGATGCTTGTGAAGCAGCCAGCAATTCGAGCCCAGTCCAACAGCCTGCTCCTTCTTTTTTCCATAGTTGGCCTCCATTATTTGGTAGGAAAAGATGCAAACCGTCACAGAAGAGATGCCTCTAGGTGTTGAAGGTCTAAACTCCAAACGGCATATCAAAAAACTGGACTAAATCCACCCCCATCACCAACCCCGTTGGGTCACCGTCTCTGCACTCCTCTGCCCCGTCCCTGCCTCCCTTCCCTTCCTCACTGCCTTCCCCCATTGCCTACTCAGTGGAGAAATAGCCTTTTCTACCCATCGTTAAAATTTTTCCCCCAGAAAATTATCTCAGCCTCCTCACAACTCTGAAACCCTTGATTCTGAAAAAGCTCAAAAACTCTTAATTTGAAAACATTAGCACCTCCAACCTCTTTTCTGGGGATATTTGTATGCAACTCTGTAAGAAAATTGCCATATGCTTTGTTTCTTATCCCCTCAAAATTCTCAGTTCCACAAATTGTCTGAAATGTTTCCCTCTCTTTCCTTCCTTCTTTCTTTCTTTCTTGACCTCATCTCACTATGTAGGTCAGGCTGGCCTTGAACTCACTGTGTAGCCAGCCTGTCCTTGAACTTGCGGTGATCCTTCTGCCTCAGCCTCCCAAGTGCTGGGATTACAGGTGTGCACCACCATGCCCAGCCAGTTTCTCCTTCATAAAAATAAAATAACAAAACAAAAATTCTTTCAAGAAACAGAAACAAAATCACTCTTGGGAAGCAGTGCAGCATGTATGGAGGCTGAGGGTGTAGATCAGTGGTAGAGCACCTGCTTAGCATAAGCAGAGGTCTGCGTCCTATCCCGGCACATCAGCTTTTCAGCCAGATTGTCTGATAGGAATCCTGCATTTGCCACTTACTAGTTTTAAGAATTTTGTTAACCTCTCTGGGCCTCAGTTTCCTCAAAATGCATGATATGGAGGTAATAATAGTACTTACCTTTAGCATCAGAAAGATTAAATTAATTGAGTATTTTAAACTCGTAGAAAAACACCTAACACATGAGACATACTATAAAAATATATGCTATTGTTTCAATAGAAGACTTGAACTCCAATATAAGGACAGCAGCTAGAATTATATAACGTCTTTAACAGCGGTGCTGTCCCAGTCTGTCCTCCTGTATCACTCTTCCCAGTGTGCTCAGACCCTGTTCGGTTCTTCTACCTGGCCACCTGAATGCTTGCCCCTAGAAGAGTAAAGTATCTTCCATCCTTGAAATAGGAGAAATTAATCCACCCGATCAAAACTTTTTTGGTGCAACTGTAGTGGTTCAACTTCCAAGAGATTTCAACTATTGGAAATGAGATTGTTTGTAGAATTAGAGAGAGGAAGAGCAGCCCTTAAATAGTTAGCCAGATGTGGTGGCGCACGCCTGTGATCCCAGCACTCTAGGGGTGTAGGCGGGAGAGTTGCAAATGCAAGCCCAGCTTGAGTAATAAATTAGCAAAGCCTGGTCTCAAAAAAAAAAAAAAGGCTGAGGATGTAGCTCAGTGTGGTCTAGATTCAGTCCCCAGTACTGTTCCAAAAAAAAAAAAAAAAAAAAAACCGACTCATCCATGAGTTACAAGGGCTTGAGGGGCCTAATTACACACAACTAAAGATGAGTTTTGATGCCCTGAAGCTTTGCTCCTGTCCCAACCACATTACTGCAGTTATACTTTGAAAAATCACTGGTATCTCAAAGGAACCAATCCAGGTCTTACTTCAATCCTCATCAGCACTGAATTCTTCGTAACTTCTGGGCTCCATACCAACAGCAACAAGGACATGATCAGAAGGTTACAAGGAATTCCCACTAAAATATGAATAGCCAGGCTGGAGCTTTTTATCTCAGTACAATGCTTGCCTAGCATGCTTGAGATCTTGGGCTCAATCCTCAGCACTCAAGATAAATAAATAAATAAATAGATAAAAATAAAAGGAAAAACAGAACAGTGGAGATAATACACAAGTCAGATAAAATGGAGGGAACAGGATACAAGTGCATCAAAAGCTTTTGGGACAGTTTCATTACCTTCTCCCTTTTTTCTTTAGTATTTGCTTTTCCTGAGGCCGAGTGCCAACTATGTTAGAAAGAGGCGAGATCTTTGTTGGCAGGAAGAGGAACCAATTATAAATATGGAGAAAAGTTAATAATACTTGTGTTTCCAGGGCACTTACCTAAATCATCATTTTATTTGTTGGTTGATTGTTTTTTGTCTGTTACACCATCCTATTTTTAGGAGATGGTTTGTTACCCAGTATTCATGTACTAGAAGCTGGGTCTCTAGTGTGACAGTGTTGGGGGATGGTGTAAACATTAAGAAGTGGGGGAATCTACGCCAGGCGTGATGGTGCACATCTGGAATCCCAGAACTCTGAGAGACTCAGGCAGGAGGATTGAAAATGCAAGCCCAGCTTGGGCAACTCGATGACTTTGCAAGACCCTGTCTCAAAATTTAAAATTACCAAAAAAAAAAAAAAAAACCCAACAAACGAAAAAACACAACAACGAAAAAAACTGGGGTCTAGTGGGAGATCTTTAGGTTATTGGGGGTACCACCCTCAGGTAGAAATAATGCAGTTCTCCTCAAACCCCAGTTAGTTCCCATGAGAGTGGGTTGTTATAAAAAGAGCAAGTATGGCCTCTGAATATCTCTGGCTTCCTGTCTCACTATATAGTCTCATCTACCTTGCTCCTGTCATTGTAATGCCATCTGTTTTGTTGCAATGTAGCCAGAAAGCCCTTGCCACAGCTGAGCAGATGCTGGCACCATGCTCTGGAACTGTCAGAACTGTGAGCTAAGTACAATGGTACCTTGGTTCATGAATTTAATTTGTGCCACAATGCTGGGGAAGATGGCCTCATTTGTGTTCATCACCAGATGCAGAGTTCAAAAATGGAAGCAAAATTTTGCCAAATGCTTCTGTTCGTGAACCAAATTATTCATGAACAGAAGCATTTGTGAACTAAGGTATTACTATAAACCTCCTTTCTTTATAAAGTACTCAGCTTTGGGTATTTTGTTATAGCAACAGAAAACAGCAAAAATTGGACTGCTAAATCCTCTTACAACATAAGCTCCAGGAGGACAAGGAACTAGCCTTCTGTCCTGCTCATCTTTGTATCTCCAGCAACAAATAAAGTGCCCAGCAAATTGGAATAAATGTTAACACTGAAAACAAACTAGCAGTCGGTTGTGATGGTACATGCCTGTAATCTCAGCACTCTGGGAGGCTAAGGCAGGAGAATCTGAATTTGAGCCCAGTCTGGGCAATTTAGAGACTTACATAAATTGAAAAAAAAAGCTGGGGCTATAGCTCAGTGCAAGGCCCTGGGTTCAATGTGCCCTGGGTTCAAGGTGCAGGAAGAAAGAAAGGAAGGAAGAAAGAAAGAATGCATTAGGTAATATCACAAAATTTTTTAAATTAAACATTTTTCTGGGTGCTGGGGATCAAACTCAGGGCCTTGTGCTTGCCAGGCAAGTGCTCTACCACTTGAACCAAATCCCAACCTAAATTTAATTTTTTTTTGAAACAGGTTCTATGTAGCCCAGCCTGGCCTTGAACTCTCAGTCTTCCTGTCTCAGCCTCTAAAGTACTGGGATTATATCCATGTGTACCATGCCTGGCTTGGAAAACATTTATTTTTATATTCTTGGCTGCATAAAACTTTCCTTAGCAAGAGAAAAAAATGAAGCCAATTCCTCCTATTATTAAGATCTTTTGTCGTCAAGTGTGAGTCAATATTGATTTATTAACTCTAGTCAAATTCTAGTGAAATGCCGCACTTTATTCAGATTTCCTTAGTTTTTACCCAATGCCTTTTATCTGTTCTAAAATCCCAGCCAGAATATATATTACATTTACTGGTCATACTTTTTTGGCTCTTCTTAGTGTGATAATTTCTCAGATTTTCCATCTTTTTGATGGCTTTGGTTGTTTTATGTCATCTGGGTTACCTGCTGTACCCCAGGCTGGCCTCAAATTTGGGAATCCTCGTACCAGACTCCTGAGTGCTGGGATTACAGGTGTGTGCCACTGTGCCTGGCTCCTTTGTAGTTTTGAGAAGTACCGGTCAGGTGTTTTGTAGGATATACCTCAATTGGAATTTATCTGTTTTTCTTCTGCTCTCTCACAGGCTTTTGGGAAGAAGACCACAGAAGTAAAGTACCATTCTCGTCACCAAGGATACTTAGCACTGTTGATAGTTTTGTTTGTTTTGTGATACTAGGGATTAAAGTTAGGGACACTCTACCACTGGGCTATGTACCCACTCCTTTTGATATTTTGTTTTTTTAGATACAGTCTTAGTCAATTGCCCAGAATGAGCTTGGGCTTGCAATCCTTCCTTCTATGGCTCTCAAATAGCTACAATCACAGGCAAGTACCACCATGCCTGGCTAATTTCTTTATTTTTATTATAGCAGCCAAACTTATATCTGAAACTAACATGTGAGAAAATAAATGATGTGTTGTTTCTTGGGCAGAACTTTAAAATCACACTTATTTTTTTCATTATAAAATTAACCTGTTGGGCTGGGCATGGTGGCACATGCCTGTGATCCCAGCACGTGGGAGGCTGAGAAAGGAGGATCACTCCAAGTTCAAGACCAACCTGGGCTCCATAGTAAGTTCAAGGCCGGCCTGAACTACATAATGAGACTCTCTCTCAAAAAAAAAAACCAAAAACCAAAAGCCAGTTCGGCACAGTGATGCATACCTGCATTGTAATCTCAGTACTTTGGGAGGCTGAGGCAGAAAGATTGCAAATTCAAACAGAGCCTAGGCAATTTAGGGAGATACTGCCTTAAAAAAAAAAAAAAGAAAGAAAAGAAAAGGACTGGAGGTATAGCTCAGTGTAAAGGTCCTAGGTTCAGTCCCAAATACCACAGTAAAATATATATATATATATAAAACATGGCCTGGAAGAGTATTGCCTATCTACAGTCTGCACAACTCTGGAAGCTGAGGAGAGAGAAAAAATGGAGTCCAGGAGTTCAGACTAGCCTGGGCATTATAGTGAGACCCCATCTTTAAAATAAGAAGCTCTAAGGGGTTGAGGATTTAGTTCAGTGGTTAGAGTGCTTGCCTAGCAAGTGCAAGGCCCTGAGTTCAATCCCCAGCACCCCCTGCCAAAGAAGCTCTAAGGGTCATAAGGGATCCAGTTTCCTTTTATCTTGTGGTTCTGCCTTCTTTAACAAGTAGCTTCTGTATCATCTGTGGATGCACTTATATTTGCATGACTTATATGGATTCTCTAGCACCTGCTGTCAAGCCCATGCACATCAGTGGGAAGGAGAGGATATATTCTTTCCTTCTAAAATCATACCTGGAAGTTAAACATTTCATTCATTCTGCTCATAGGCCATTGGCTGGAAGCTAGTCACAGAGCTACACCTAGCTGCAAGGGAGGATGAGAAATATGGTCTTTTACTAGGCAGCGCTGTACTCCAGCAAAATTTCTATAACTATTAAAGAAAAAGCTGCTGGATATTGAAGAGCCAATCAACAGTCTCCACCAAAGCTGTATCACAATCATCCTAAGAATGAAAAATGTATATGGAAAACAGAGAAATCCAGTACTTTGGTGATTGTTAGTCATTGCCTTCATCTCAACACCACCAAAAGTTTCACTGTGAAAACCAGATATTCCCTTTTCCAATGTCATCTGACTACCACACTGCTAAGGAATTTACATCAACCACTTTCACTCCACAGAGTCCCCAGTTTTATACCATTTCCATCTTTCTTTGTTTCGTCCCAGCGTCCTTTCCCCTTTCTCCCCCAAGCAAAACCAAACCCCTCAACTCACTTTAAGTGTTTTATCCAGCCACAGTTATGATCTTGGGTTTCACCATCAGCTCCAAGAGAGCAATCAAGATATTTTCTGAAAGAAAGATCTTCCATTAGAAAAACTGTTAAAAATTTCAGCGCCTCAGCATTTCAGCACTTCACACACTTTGAATCAACAAATAAGATAAAATTTCTATGTGTTCAACTCTCTTTGAAAGTCTCTTCACATGACAAGCAGGAACACGGGCTGAGAACCACTGTTCACAGCAGTTTCCGCAGCCCTACATAGAACTATAATCATTGCAGAAGTTTGTTCTCAGATGCCTCTGGGTTTTCCCCTCCACCCTCTCAGTGTCTCCCTCCTTCCTCCCCCATCACAGCACCCACAGCCCTCCTCCCACCTTTGCTTTCTCAAAGTAATTTACAGAGTATATTTAACTATGGTATAAATAACAATTGTGCATCTAGTTACTAATGTCAGGACCACTTACACTGATTGATTGATGATTGATTGATTGACTGGTTTTTTTAAAACAGGGTTTTGCTATGCAGTTCAGGCTGGCCTTGTATTCACTATATAGGCCAGACTTCCCTGGAACTCACAGTGATCTTCCTGCCTCAGCCTCCTGAGTGCTGAGATTACAGGTATGCATCACCATGCCCAGTCAGTACCATTTACATTTAACATGGACTAAAGACCTAAATCTAAGATAAGAATGTCTAAATGGGAGAATTTCAAGTGTCTTACAGTTCTTGGGGAAATTTCTTTTTGTTTTGTTTTGAGACAGGGTCTTGCTATGTATTTCAGGCTGGGTTATGTGCTTACTACATAGCCCAGAGTGGTCTGCAACTCACTGCAATCCTCCTGCTTCAGCCTCCTGAGTGCTGGGATTACAAGTGTGCGCCACCATGCCTGACTCCTTGGGAAAATTTATTCACCTTTGCTATCATTTGGGAGAAAGTATGAGGTATTAACTGAACAATAGTAGGCATTGTCACATAAGCAGTGTATTTAATCCTTAAATTATGAGTGGCTGAAATTATTATCCCTATTTTACAGATAAAGTGAGGTTCAGAGAGCTCTAATGGTTTGAATCCAGGTCTGTCTAATTTACTGAATCTGTATTGTTTCCACCATAGCAGCTATGAATGTTTGCCTGAACAAAAGAAATTAAGGATTGCCACAATATCAAGGGTCCAAATATTCTCTGGAACAGATCGTGGACTAATTCTATACCCAGCCAAACTTGGCCCCTTTTGCTGTGATTCTTGAAAAGTAGCTGACAGTCAGAATCATCAGAGGCTCTTAAAAAAATGTGGCTTTCACAGGGTTGGTGCTGGAGCTCAGTGGTTAGAGCATTTGCCTACTTGTGGGAAGCCCACAGTTTGATCCCACAGCACAACACCCCCCCAAAAAAAGGAGCCTCCTGAATTTTTTCTTAGACTACTGAATCTGACTTTTGGGGGACACAGTGCATGAATCTGCATTTTAAATAAGACTCTCTAAACCACACTAACTTTGCAAACTACTGGTTTAGTGAATAAACAGCTAAGAACAGTCGTCCTGCTTCCTGTGAATGCCCATATTTTTGTAATTTTTATAGCTTGTTAGCACTCTTGTCAAAGGCTGGGAACTAGAAAGGCTAGAATTCATTCTTCTAAATTATTCATTCAACAATTATTTATTGCATGCTTTCAAATGTGCTAGGAATAGGAGAGGAAACACATTGCTTTTGAAACGTATTAGAAGGAAAGCCAAAAGAGTGGGGGGTAGTGCAGAAGACTTGAAATCAATGGTCAAGAAGAAGTTAGCTTTGAGAAATTATTTGAGTGATCACTCACTTACCTGGACCCAGAGTCTCCCCAGAGAAGAAGCTACAATAGTCTGGAACTACACGGAAGTTGTTGGATGTGTGTGTGCTATCAGGTTATAGGACCAGAGTGTGTCTGTCTGGATATGCTACAGTGAAAGACGGGAGAACCATTTCTTCTCTGCTACCAGTGGATAAGCCATATGTATAGTTCTCGTCTTGCTGGGAAGGGATGCAAATCTACATATAGAGTGGATCCAGATTTTGTAGAGCCCAATATTTTGCAATTTTGGAGATCCTCTGCAAGAAAAAGAGTACAAAATTTTGAGCACGATGTTAAGTATGGGTGCGAATACTTATTTAGAATGAGAAAAGAAATCAAGACAAATTACTGAAGATTTAGAGATTCCTATCTTTCTTTTCTGAGATCCTTAGGCAGTTTTTCAGAAATGCTTACACAGAAATGCTTCTTGATTGCAAACCTCTTCCTCCCCTTATCCAAAGCAGACTACAACTCCCACCCACTCCTACTTATCGCAGAGGCTCCTGCAATTGAAGGATCCTGAAACCCAAGCTTCATTAACTTCACAATAAATCCTCTTTCTACCCTAACAAAGCCGGGTACTAATCTTTGTTTTGGTGGCCTTTGCTGTAGGCTAGCTTCTGCACTGGTAGCTCCAGGTCAGTGGTTTGCCTGATTTAGCTGGGGAACAGTTTTGACAGAATAAAATCATGGTGGAGAGTATGTAGAGGAAATGGGTTACTGGCTCTGAGACAGTTATCCCATCCCATTCATTCTGGGGAAGCTGCAAATACATACAATACATAATGATTACATTATGATGCATACAAATACATATAGTACATAATGATTACATCATGATTACATTATGATACCTACAAATACATGCAGTACATAATGATTACATTCATCATGGGTATTTGGTACATAGACTTTCCCTTTCTTTTTTTTTTTATAGACTTTCCCTTTCTATCCACCTCTGTACATAGATTTCTAAGCACAAAAATATTTAAAATATCACTTGATTTCCTTAAACTTTTCCATTTTAGTTTTTTCCTATTTTAAGACAGGGTCTTGCTGTGTAGCCCAGGCTGGCCCAGAAACATAAGATCATCCTGCCTCAGCCTCTCTGGAGTTATAGGCATGTGGCACTGCACCCAGATCTCCCCAATTCTTTTTTTTTTTTTTTTTTTTTTTTTGGTGCTGGGGATCAAACTCAGGGTCTTGTCCTTCCAAGGCAAGCACTCTAAACACTGAGCTAAATCCCCAGCCCCTCCCTAATTCTTAAAACCATTAAATCTGATAGGATCCTAACATATGTTAATGTCTTCCATTTGTTTTTCTTTCTTTCTGTCTGTCTGTCTTTCTTTTTTTTTTTTTAGTTTTAAAGACATTGGAACTTGAATTTTAGAATTTTGCAGTCTTACGTGTCCTAGGGTGAGAAATTTTGGGGATATTTTAAATGACAACCATTTAATTTTGAACATCTTGTAGATTTTGTCTTGCAGTTACAATCAAATAACTCATAAGAGAAAATCTAAAAAAAAATCTAAAAAAAATTAAAAAAATAAAACAAAATTTAGATGAGGAAAGTCAGAGGACCATGGAGAGATGACTAGGTTTTTCTTGAAACAAAATTGTTCTAGGTATTCTAACTGTTGGGAAATCATGGTCCCAAAATTGTTTATTAATAATCACTCTCAGGATCAGGAAATCTCTCTAAATCTCTCTAAATGTCTCTGTTGCAAACTCTACAATGCTTCTCCTTTCAAATATATACATTCATCTGTTTATTCAACATATAAACGAGGAGGCTGGAGATACGGCTTAGTCGTAGAGTGCTTGCCTGGCATGTGTAAGGCCTGTTTGATCCCCAGCACTGCAAAACAAATGAAAACATATGCTGAAGGAAAAGAGAGTCTTCTCGTTTATTGGTACGAAGCTAGACACAGACACTCACAGAGGTGACCTTCCAAGATGGGTGTCATTACCCTTCTTTTACAGGAGAGGAAGCTGAAAACGACAGAGCAGCTAGCTTGCCTGGCTTCACCTAAGGCACTGCGCTGAGTACGCAGTGAGGAAAACAGGTTACCATGGGAATTTTTCACAATGTAGTGACAAGACAGGGACACCAATGACTAAACATAAAATAAAGGAAATAAACAGAGAGTCAAAGGGACAAGCACAATGTCCAGAGACCCTACAGAAAAGAGAACTGCTCTGACTTCAGGGGAGATAGATATTTGTGCTAGATCCTGAAGGGCGAATACGATTTTTAATAGAATGAAAAAGAAATTTTTTTTTGTTCAAATCACAGAAATTTGAAAGTGCATTTTGTGATTGGGAAATGGCAAATTTCTCTGTGTAGTTGATATATAAAAAAAGATAGAGGCAGAGGGGGGAAATGAGGACATAAATGGTTTTAAAATCCAAACTGTAGGGTTAGGATTTGTTTCTGAAGTTAGTAGGGCCATAATCATACATGAGTATAAAAATTTTACGCCAGTACATGCCCATGGTTTAGTTCTCAAATTGTGGCCCATGGATTCTGGAGAGTCCCTGAGATTGGTTTTATTGAGACAGGGTCTCACTCTGTAGCTCAGGCTGGCCTCAAACTCGTAAGCCTCCTGCCTCAGCCACCTGAATGCTGGGATTATAGGCATGTGCCCCCACACTTGGTTTGGAATGCTTCTAAAAGGAGGACACTTTCTCCTTCTTCTTTCCCTTTTTATTCTGTCCAGACTACAAATCTGTTGGTTATTGCCACCCACATGGCAAGCAGACCTTCTTCCTTCAGTTTGCTGGCCTACATGTCAATCATCCACAGACACATTGTCATGATTTAGATCTAGAACTTCCCCCCAAAGTCTCATGTGTTCAGAGGTGAGGCTTTTGGAAGGTGATTGGATCACGGGGGCCTTATACTCAGCAGTAATTAATCCGCTGGTGAGTTCACAGCTGAATGTGCTGTTAAGAGGTGGGGCCTGGTTGGAAGAGGAAGGTCATAGAAGGCATGACCCGGAAGAGTTTATAACCTCCCTCTCCTGTTCCTCCCTTCACTCTGGGCTTCCTGGCTGCGTGGGTTGAGCATATTTTCCTCCACCATGTCCCTCTGCCATCCTGTTCCTGCCTGGAGTTAGCTGACCATTGACTGAAGGAATCTCCTGAGCCTTGAGCCCAAATACAATTTCTCCTTTAAACTGTGAGTGTCGAGTATTTTGTCCCAGGGAGGGGAAAGTGACTACTACATACACCTAGAACTGTGCTTTACTAATCCGCTGGGCCTTTTTTTAATCCCTTCAAATTGACATATCATGATTATTGGTCACAGTTTTGTTTTGTTGAGGTCTTTTTTGGCAGTGCCGGGGTTGAAACACAGGGCCTCATACACGCTAGGCGACTTCTCTACCACTGAGCTGTGTACATGTTCAGCTCTTTCAGGGAGACCATGTCTCTCTAAATTGCCCAGGCTGGCCTTAAACTTGTGGTCCTCCTTCCTCAGCCCTGAGTAGCTGAGTTTGTAGGCGAGCATCACTGTGTCTGGCTTCTCTGTACTTTTGGTGATAGTGGGGATTGAACCCAGGGAGTTTTATCCTTGAGCTAGTCCTAGCTGTCTTTATTTTGAGATATAATCTCTCTAAATTGCCTGACTGAGCTAGAACTTGTGACCTTAGTATCAGAACTACAAGTGTGCACTCTATTCACATTGTTGGTTAACTATATTCACACACTAGATCTCTAGAATTTTTTCATCTTGCAAAACTAAAAATCTGTACTTATTAAATAACACTTTATTTCCCTCCTCTCCAAACTCCTGATAACCACAATTCTACTTCCTCTTTCTACAAATTTGACAGATTTACAATATTTGTCTTTTTGTGAACGACTTATTTCATGGAGCATAATGTCCTCATGTTTTGTCCATTTTGTAGCGTGTGTCAGAGTTTACTGATGTTTTTATGCAAGTATCACATTTTATTTATTCATTTATCTGTGGATAGACATTTGGGTGCTTCTTCCTCTTAGCTGTTGTGAAAAATGCTGCTATGAGCATGGGTGTGCAAATAGCTCTTTGAGATCCTACTTTCAGTTCATTTGCCGAAATATATGGTCTTTTTTTTCTTTCTTTTCTTTTCTTTTCTTTTTTTTTTTTTGTGATAGTGGGGACTGAGCACTGTGCTTGGCTAGTATTTCTAATTTATTATTTTTTTAAATTTTAGAAATGGGGTCTTGATATGTTTCCCAATTTGGTCACAAACTCCTGGGCTTCAATGATTCTTCGCCTCAGCCTCCGGAGTAGCTGCACACAGCTCCTATTTTTAGTTTTATGAAGGAAACATCATACTGTTTTCCACAGTAGCTGTACCTTTTTTGCCTTTTGAGCTGTGTTGGTGTTTGCACTGATACCTCTAATCAGTAGTGTGTTAATCTGCTGGCCTGAGCACAGTGGCCCCGTAATGATTCTGTACTCACTGTAGTCTTTTCTACCACCCTGTCATAGTAAAATAATGTTCCCAATGAATCCGTGAAATTTATTATTATTATTATTATTTTTTTTTTGGTGCTGGGGATTGAACTTGGGGCCTTGTGCTCACAAGGCGAGCACGCTAACCACTTAGCTAAATCCCCAGCCCCCGTGAAATTATTAATTTTAATTTTGTTCAATCTGAACTCTCATGCTTTTTTAGTACTCTGTGTGACTAAAAGGGATACAGGCATACAGCAAATTCTGCATATCCAAATATCGGGATTCTTTCAAGGAAATGTCCTTGTGGAATTAAATGTACTTCTAGAAACAGAACTAGCTGCTTTTATTCGTAGAACACCATTTGTGCGGGAAAGAATGACTGACGAACTACAGTTATACAGACTTGGATATTTGGCAGGCATTTTTCTCAAAGTTGAATGAAGCGAGACTATTACTTCAAGGAAAACAACTGACTGTGTTTGTTGCCAATAATAAAATCCAAGCTTTCACATGAAATTAGAATTTTGGAAAACTTGTATTTGCCATCATGAGCTTGACAGCTTTGCAGTAATGAAGATTTTTATGATGGGATTGTGACATTAATGAATGAGATTTATTTATTTCCTTCCTTCCATCCTTCCCTCCTTCCTTACTTCCCTCTTTCCCTCCTTCCCACAGTCCCTCCCTTCCCTATTTCCTTTCCTCCTTCCTCCTTCTTAATCTTTCTTTCTTTCTTTCTTTCCTTCTAGGTTGTTATGGCTTATGTCTCTTTGGGGGGAGGAGGCGCTGGGGATCAAACTCAGGGCCTTGCACTTGCTAAGCAAGTGCTCTACCACTTGAGTTAAATCCCCAACCCCTGTATGGCTTATATTTAGATGTCTCTCAAATATATTGGGAATTGAACCCAGAGCCTCATGCACTCATACGTAGGGTTTTTGGTAGGTGGCTCGATCATGGGTGTGTGATATTCGATTATGAGTGTGATAACTGGATTAGTCCACTGATTGGTTTAGCCTAGTTCTGGATGTGGATAATGGGAAGGCCCATCCTGGGTGTGCGTGGCACCAACCAATGGGTTTGTAGCCTGAATGGAATAGAAACAAAAAGGAAGCCTCACTGGTCAATGCCTCCTGCCTGCCATACCATGAGCTATTTCTCCTCTACTGTGTCCCTCTGCCATGCTGTCTTGCATTGGAGTCAGAATAGAGCATCCAGAGCATGAGGCTCTGGGTTCAATTCCCAACATTACAAAATAAATATAAATAAATAAATAAATAAAATATAAATATATTCCCTAGATTTTGTTGGTGAAGAAGCAAAGAAATATTTTCATGCATAGCTAATAGATGTACAAACCTAAACGATTTTAGTATATGTGCTGTTGAAGCAAGCACCAGACCAACATAAAACATTAGTATCTATTAATATTTAAAAAATTTTTTTTTATGCTGGGGATCAAACTCAGGGCCTTGTGCTTACAAGGAAAGCACTCTAAACACTGAGCTAAATCCTCAGCTAATATTTAAAATGTTGACCCAGAAAATTATATCACATTGTCTAGTGTGGTGGAGCACATTTATCATCTCAGCTGCTTGGAAGGCCGAGGCAGGAGGATTACTTGAGCCCAGTAGTTCAAGATCAGCCTGGGCAACACACCTGGAGCCTGTTTCTAAATATATACATACATATATACATACTACAAATACATGGACATTGTTCAAAGTTACATATATAGTGCTGTGGCTTGAATGTCCCCTGAAAAGTCATGTTGAAATGTAACTGTCATTGTAAGAGCGTCCAGGAGTGAGACTGCTACAAGGTAATTAGGTAATGAAGGCTCTGAGTCCATGCACAGATCCATGCTGTTGTAGTGGGAATGGCTTCCTGGGAGTGGGTTCCTGATAAAGAAAGTGCGCTTGTTGGGTTTTCCTCTCTCTCTCACATGTGCTTCCTTACACTTCCACCACATTAGGCACAGCATGAAGCCTCTCCCTGGATGCCGCCTTCATATTCTTGGACTTCCCAGCCTCCAGAATGGTTTGCCGGCTAAGCTAATATTTTTTATAAGTCACTTAGTCCGTTTTATTCTGTATAGTAGCAGAATATACTAAGATACAAAGGAATGTTGACTGCAAAAAATTGGAAGCATTCTGAATGTCCTCAGAGGATGGTTTGGGAGGTTGTGGATGCTTCAATAGTTATTGGAAAGTGGCTACCTGTGTGATACAAAACTCTATAGCTGGAAGACAGTAATGAAAAGGAGATCTACATCTCATTGTATAACCCTTTGTAGCTTTTATTTTGTTTTTTTTTTTGGGTGCTGGGGATTGAACTCAGGGCCTTGCGCTTGCTAGGCAAGTGCTCTACCACTTGAGCTAAATCCCCAACTCCCTTTTGTAGCTTTTAAAAATTTCACATCAAGTGTCTGGGGGATATAGCTCAGTGGTAGAGAATGAGCTTAGTATGTGCAAGGTTCTGGGTTCCACTTCCAACTCGAGAAAAGAAAAGAAAAATCTCACATCAGGTATGTGTAGTATTGTTACTTTTTTTTACGTAAATAATTAAGGGGAAATAGTTCTGATGACAGTTGATAAAGGTGTTAGCTATGGCAGAGGCAGTGAAAAGAGCTGCAGGAGATGGACATGACAGACATTACGAAGGCAGAATTAATTGGTTTGGGGTTTTTTTGGGGGGTGGTGCTGGGGATTGAACTCAGGGCCTTGTGCTTGCAAGGCAAGTGTTTTACTACTAGAATTGATTGGTTTCTGTAGCTGATTTGGTTTTGAAGGTGTGACAGGCTCAAAGGAAGAAAAGAGAAAATTAATGATGATTTGATTTTAGGCAGATTGGCTGACAGTGCCATAACCCTGAAAGAAACACAGAAAGGTTTTTGCGTCATGGTGGGTAGGGAAAGGGAATGTTATAAATTCCAGGCTCAGATTCTCCTAACATTTATGACAAATGCATCTATAATTTATCAAATGCTGTTACATATATTTTCATAAACATAGTCTCTTTAATTCATACAAAAACAAAACAACCATATGAGTTCCGAATTTCTGTACCCATTTTATATATAACAAGATAAATTCAGAGAAATACACAAAGCTAAACAGCTACTAAGCAGCAGTGACTAGACTTACATGAAAGCTGGTCCTGTATTCTAACAATGCTGTTGCTTCTACTAGCAAGCTGGTTTGAAACTTGCAGAAACTGAGCCGATAGACTTTGGATTTGAAGAGACCTGGGTTCTAATCCCAAGTCTTTTTCATTCCTAGGTATATGACATTGGGCATGTTACTTTATCTTTCTAAATCTCAATTTCGTCCTCAGTATCTAGTAATAAAGTTTAAATTACAGGGTGCATCTAAAGCTTTAGTAGACATACACGACTGCTTAGTAAATGGTAGCTGGGCTGTCATACTGATTGGAAATAGGACACATTGGTTCAGTAAATCAACAGTAAGAACTTCAGAGCTGGAATTAAGGAGGGAAGAGTAGAGTTAATTTACCTAAGACTGCTTACTTTGTGACTTTTTGCCATAATGGCTTTTTTTTGGTTTTTATTTTTTATTAGTGCATGTTTGCATTACATAATGGTTACATTCATTCTGTAGAGTTGTTACACATGCATAACAATTTTTTTAAATCCCCTTTTCCTCCCCACCCTCCACCTCCCTTCATGTCTCGATTCCCTTCCTATTTGAAAAAGATCTCCCTACTTCTTATTATCTATCTTTTATTTTGTTCTTTATTTATATTTTGGGTTTCTCATATAAGAGAAACTGTGTAATATTTAAGGTTGTGTGTCTGACTTACTTCACTTAAAAATGGTTGCAAGGTGCATCTATTTTCCTCTAAATAACTTGTTTATCCTCATTTATCACAGAGTGGTATTTCATCATGAATAAATACCACATTTCTTTATTCATCCTGTTGATGGACATATAAGCTGTTTCCAAGATTTAGTTAGTATAAATTGTGCTGCAATAAGCATGGATATGCATGCATCACTGTATATGATGTCATTAGCTCTTTTAGGAAGATACCTAGAAAAAGAATGGCTGGGTCAAATGAAATTTCTAGTTTTAGTTTTTTTGAGGAAACTCCATACTGATTTCCATAATAGTTATACTACTTTACATTCCCACCAACAATATAGAAGGGTTCCTTTTTACCTCTCACAGCCTTGCCAACAGTTTTTTGTTTTTCTTTTGCGACCCTGGGGATTGAACTCTGGGTCTCACAGGTGCCAGGTGAGTGTTCTACTCTCAAGCTACACCCTCAGCCCTGCCAAAATGGCTCTTGAAAAATTACGTCACCTTTTACTCAGTGATTTATTTTCCCCAATATGACTTTTTCACTTAAATACATACTGAAAAAATACGCTGTCAGAAGGACTCTTTAATTACTATGATTTTAAGCAAAGCATCTTAGTGGTATAGTGCTCCTGGGTTCAATCCTCAGTACTAAAAAAAAAAAATGTGCTTTTTTCATCCACCAACTTTCTGGTATTTTGTTATGTAACAATAAGAAACTGATTAAAGTTGTGTATAAATTATTTATCACCACAGTAATGCTGTTACACAAGTGGCTCAAAATTCAGTACAGAAGTCACCATTATTATTTGTCATGATTCTGTAAGTCACCTGGGCGATTCTATTGATCTGGGCTAACCTATGTTACTCTCCTATCAACTTGGACTTTTTCATGAATCCATAAATGGATGGTGGGTTGGCTAGTTGAGAATGGTTTCGACCAGCTGGGCCTGATGGTGCCAGTTTGAACTCAGGAGCAAGACCTGTTTCAAAAAAAAAAAAAAAGAAAGAAAGAAAAGAAAAAGAATGGAATGGCTTGGCTCCACTCCTCATAACTTCTCTCATCTTCACGAAGGCTGGCCAGTGTTTGCCCTCATAGAGGTGACGAACATTTAACAAGAAATCACTTAGACAATTTTCTTTTCTTTTGTTTTCTTTTGGTACAGGGAATTGAACCCAGGGCCTTCACACTGAGCCACAGCCACAGCCCCAGCTCCAGCCCTGTTTTTTGTTTTGTTTTGTTTTCTAATTTTTGAGACAGGGTCTTACTAAATTGCCCAAACTGGGCTCAAACTTGTGATCCTCCTGCCCCAGCTTCCTAGAATTAGGCAGTTTTCCCAGACAGCTTGCATCAAATGTCTTGTTGTCCCATTCGTTGAAGCAAGTCACATGAGAAGAAGAATAAATACCCATGCACACAGGCCTCTTCCTCTGGGTCCCATATTGAACTCCAGTTGGAAGAGGCCAGCCATTCCCAAGATGGAGGTAGGACCATACCTGTGGCCTTCAGCCTGGGGCTGCTGCCACCTGGGGATGGGGATTGGTGGGAGGGAGTAGAGAAGAGAGCCCCGGGCCAAAGGAACCAGAGCATTTGAGGAAGCTGTTGATTGGTGTGCTGAGCTTTGAAACTACAGACATAGTTTAAGAGAGAAATAGGTATGCATAAATTGTGTGGTTATGAGAGACCACCAAAGAAAACATTAGAAAGTTTTGTAACTTTCACTTGTGTTGAAGAGGTGGCTGCAGGACATGGAATGGACACTCAGGGTTGTTGCAAGTGGAGTGGAAGTTGAGAGCTGTTTCTAGAGAGAATTCTGTACAGCGTGGGGCACACCCAATATTTTTGAGACAGGATCCTACTACATTGCCCAGGCTGGCCTCCAACTTGTGATCCTCCTTCCTTAGTCTCAGAGTAGTCAGGATTACAAGTGTGTGCCACCAGGCCTGGCTGCTGTTGTAACTGTTGATGAGCATGATACAGTAGATTAAATTGTTGTTCAAAAATAACTTTTTGTTTTTGGTACTGCGGATATAAATCAGGGCTTTTGCACCAAGCTATATCCCTAGACCCTTTTAAATTCTGAGAGAGGGTCTTGCTAAATCACTAAATTTCTCAGGCTAGGAACCGACTTGTGATCCTTCTGCCTCACTTCCCAGAGAGCTGGGATTGCAGGTGTGCACCTCTTACCCCCAGTTCAGCAATAACACATTTTAATGGGCATAACTGTGGAAAAGGTGCAGTACTGTGGATCACACAGTGGTTGTGGAGATGGATATGGCAACGTTATGGGTTGCAGAGGAAACTTTCGAGTTGTTGGAGGAGGTAGTTTTGGCCATGGTAGAGACTGGATGAAGAGAAGCCTGTGGTGCTGGAGGTGGTGGTAGCAGAGGTAGTCATGGAGGTTATAGCGTATGTAAAAGATTCGGAGGTGACAGTGGCAACTATGGCCATAGTCCCGGGCAGAGCATCAGAGGAGCTGTCTATGGTGGTGGCAGATGGGTATATGGAAGCTAAGGTGGTATAGGTGATGGTGGTGGAGGGTATGATGGTTTCAATGAAGGGGAAAATTTGGCAGTGGTAACTATGGTGATGGTGGGAGCTACGTTGATTTCGGAAATTGTAATGGACAATAGCAACCAAATTATTGGTCCATGAAGGGGCCAGGTTTGGTAGAAGATACTCTGGGAGTCACTATGGTGGTGGTTGAAGTCGTGAATGTGGTAGCAGAGGGTGTTAAAAATAGCAGGAACAGGCTGAGGATTTAGCTCAGTGGTAGAGTGCTTGACTAGCAAGCGCAAGGCCCTGAGTTCAATCTCCAGCACTGGAAAAAGAAAAAAAAAAAAAAAGATCGATTTGAAAATAGCAGAAAACAAGTACAGCTCTTTGCAAGTAAGAAAGAAGGAGTTATCAGGAAAGCTGCAAGTTATTTTGAAATAATTGCTCCAAGTGCATAAGAAACTAAAAATCTGCCACAGAAGGAACTCTGATCTATAATCAGAAAAGTTAACTGCAGCTTAAACAGGAAATCCTTGTTGTTGTGGGCTATTAGCTGCAAAAGGCACAGACATTGTGCAAAGTAAGATCACTTACATGTCCCTTCCTGAGGTCTTTTGATATGTCATAGTTTTCTCTTTCTTTTCGTTATATCAGGTATATTGTCCTGTAAACAGTGGTAGAGGTTCCAAGAATAAGTAATGAAGGAATTTTTAACTTTGCAATGTTTGTATTTTTCAGTTCTTCCACATTTTAATACAGAAACTTTAAACAAAATGCCATTTCAAAGGTATTTTCTCATGAGTTAACAAGTAAGATCATTGTTAATTAATATGTTATATGAATTTTGCTAAAGTTAACTGCAAGGAGCACCTACAGACTTTCAGTTTAAAGGGACTCTGTTCTCCTAATTCCCAAATCATGATATATATGGGTGCTGGCATGAGGAGAGAGTACGTACTTGCATGTTTGTGATGTATATTTTTGATAAATAGGATTGGGTGTTTAAATTAGTGTGTTTGTGAATATAGTAGCATTAATGTTTCCTTTAAATGAAAAAAATCTCAAAATTTAAAAAAATTCATACAATGACTTGTGTAAAATGCTCACAACCATTTTATTCAGCCAGCAACTGGAAAAAATCCAAATGTCTATCGGTGAGAGAAAAAAAATGAACAAACTGGGGCATAGTTGTAAAATGAAATACTGTTCAATAAAAAAAGAATGAGTTACTGATCCATGCTATAATGTGGATGAATATCAAAAACATTTTGTTAAGGGCTTGGGAATGCAGCAGTTTGATCCCCAGTACTGCAAAAAAACAAAACAAAACAAAATATGTGAGCCAAAGGATTCAGGCACAAGAAAAGTTTGTTTGTTTGTTTGTTTTTTGTGGTGCTGGGTATTGAACTCAGGGTCTTGTGCTTGCCAGGCAAGTGCTCTACCACTGAGCTAAATCCCCAACTCCCAAAAAAGTATATTTTGAATGATTCCACTTGTATGACGTTAAGGAACAATTATATGTGATCTATGGTGTGAGGAATCAGGAGAACAGTTCTAGAATGCATGGGGATTGTGTGGAAGAGAACATGAGAATGCTCTCCGTTCATGAAAATGTGTTTTTTTAAGCTGGTCTTGGTTATATAGGTACATAACTTTATCAAAAATGTTTAAATTGTACTCTTTAGAATTATGCATTTCACTCTATCTAAATTTTACTTAAACAGACAAACACTAGTGTAGTAAGAACATAATAAGCATTGGTAGTAAAAGCTTTCATTTTAATATCATGACTAATTTCTAGTCAGGTAAAATCTTTTGACTCTTCATAGGCTTTAAATTTTTCATCTCTTTGCCAGGTGTGGTGGCTCATGCCTGCAATCCCAGCACTTGGGAGGCTGAGGCAGGAGGATTGCTGTGAGTGCAAGGCCAGCCTGGCTACATAGTGAGTTCAAGGCCAGTCTGAACTGCACAGTGAGACTCTGTCTCAAAAAAAAATTTTTTTTTCATCTCTCAAATGGGAAAGTCATTCATCTCCATGTACTTTAATTACTGTGGCAAAATAAACTTATGTAGGGCTGGGGATTTAACTCAGTGGTTAGAGTGCTTGCCTAGCAAGCATGAAGCCCAGAGTTCAATCCCTGGCACAAAAATAAATAAATAAATAAACTTTTGTATATAAACAATAGAATTTTCCATTTTACTACACTTAAGCATCCAGTTCTGTGGCATTAAATACATCTCTTTCTTATGCAATCATTACTACCATCTAACTCCAGAATATTTACATTTTTCCAACTGAAGCATCATACCCATTAACACACTAAATCCCTACTTACCTTTTACCCAGCCCTGGCAAACACTATTCTACTCCCTATCTCTATGAAATTGACCAATTTAGGAACTTCATAAAGGTGGAATCATAAAATATTTATTCTTTCATGGTTAGCTTATTTCACTTAGCATAGTATTTTCAAGGTTCATCTGTGTGGCAATGTGCCAAAATTTCCTTCCAGTTTAAAGGCCGGATGATAATGCTCTATTGTTTTGTTCATCCGTCCATCCATCAGTAGGTACCTGGGCTGCTTCCACCTTTCAGCTGTATGAACAACGTTGCTGTGAATGTGGATATACAAATATCTGTTCAAGTTCCTGTTTTCGCCTTTTTTGGTGTGTACCTAGACGTGGATATGCTGCATCATATGGTAATTTAATGTATAATTTTTTCAGAAAAAATTATACCATTTTCCACAGTGGCTGTGCCATTTTACATTCCTACCAGCAGGGCACAATGGTTCCAATTTTTCCACATCCTTGTCAACGCTTGTTATTTTGTAATTTTCTGTATTTCTGTTCGCTTGTTTTTTGAGGCACTGGGCTTTAGCCCAAGGCTTCACATACGCTTGTCAAGCACTATATGATTGAACTGTATCCCCAGACCTTGTTTTTCACTTTTACTTTTATTATGTATTTATCTTATTTATTTATTTTTGTAGTCTTTTGCCCATTATTTAATCATTTTCTTTTTGTCATTGAGTTGTAGTTCTTTAGACCGTATATTCTTTATGTATTCTAGTTGTAAATCCCTTAACGGGTATTCAGTAACATACTGGTCTCCCATTCTGTGATCTGCCTTTTCACTCTGTTAATAGGTGCACACACCAACATCTGGCTTATTCATAGCATTCTTTGGTGCCCAAAAGTTTTATTTTTATTTTTTGTGGTACTGGGGATTAAATCTGGGAGTGCTCTACCACTGAACTACATTCCCAGCCCACCTTTTCTATTTTTTATTTTGAGACAGGATCTCACTATGTTCCTAGGTGGAACTGAACTTTCTGTCTTCCTGCCTCAGCCTCCTCCAGTGCTGGGATTGCAATTGTGCGCAACTGTGCCTGGCTATATAAGTCTTAATTTTGATAAAGTTCAACTTATCTATTTTTCTTTTTTCTTACCTGTGTTTTTGGTGTTGTATCCATGAAATTATCGCCAAATCCAGTGTCATGAAGCTTTTGCCTTATTTTTTTTTCTAGGAATTTCATAGTTTTAAGTTTTTTTGTTTTGTTTTGTTTTGGTTTGGTTTTTTGAGACAGTCTGAATTATGTACTTCAGGCTGGCCTTGAATTTACTGTGCAGTCCAGGCTGCCCTCAAACTCATGGTGCTCTTCCTGCCTCAGCCTCCCAGGTACTGGGATTACAGGCATGTGCCACCACGCCTGGCTCAGTTTGGCTCTTATATTTCATCCATTTTGAGTTAATTTTTGTATTTGGTATAAGCAAGCATCCAAATTCTGTCTTTTGTCTCTGTGTGTACGTGGTATGGGGGACCGAAGCTAGGGTCTAATGTATGCTAGGCAAGTGCTTTACCACTTAGCTACATCCCCATCCCAGTAGCATTTGTTGAAAAGACTGTGTTTTCCTATTGATGGTCTTTGTCAAAATCATTTGAACATATATATGAAGACTTATTTCTGGATTCTCTGTTCTTTTCATTCAATACTCTTACCTTTTTGCCAGTGCTCCACTGTTTTGATTGCCATAATTTTACAGTAATTGTTTTTTGAGACAGGGCTCCACTTTGTAGTCCAGGTCAAATTTGAACTGACTATGTAGCCTAGGCTGGCCTCAAACTTGTGCCAATCTCCCGCCTCAGCCTCCCTAGTGCTGGGATTACAGATGTGAGTCACCATGCCTGGCAATTTTATAGTAAATTTTGAAATCAGGGAATGTGAAAAATTCAACTTTGTTTATCTGCTTCAAGGTTGTTTGGGGGGCCCTTGAGATTACACATGAAAGTTAGTGTCCTCTTTTATATTTCTGCAAAAATATCATTGAGATTTTGATAAGGATTGCATTGAGTTAGTGTATTACTTTCGGTAGTATCGTCATAACAAAATGAAACCTTCTCATCTGTGAATGCAGGATGTCTTCCTGTTTTGTTGTTTTCAGTATATAAGCTTCTTACCTTCTTGGTTAAATTTATTCTTTGTTGGGGCTGGGGATTTAGCTGGTTAGAGTGGTTGTCTAGCAAGCACAAGGCCCTGAGTTTGATCCTGGCACACAAAAAACCCCCCCAAAAAACCACGTTTACTCCTTGTGTTTTGTCTCTGTGCGTATGTGGCATGAGGGATTGAAGCTAGGGTCTAATATATGCTAGGCAAGTGCTTTACCACTTAGCTACATCCCCATCCCAATTTTTAAAAAGTATTTTTCCAGCTTTTAAATTTTATTTTAAGACAGGGTTATGCTAAGTTTCCTATACATCTTTACACTTTTGACCCTCTTGTCTCAGCCTTCCAAGTAGCTAGGAGCCACCATGCCTGGCTCTAAGTATTTATTCTTACTGGTGTTATAAGAAATAGATTTTTGGGCTGGAGATTTAGCTCAAGTGGTAGTGTTTGCCTGTCTAGTGCAAGGCCCCGAGTTCAATCCCCAGCACAAAAAAAAAAAAAAAAAAAAATTTAAAACTTTCTTTTTTGGATTGTTCACTACATTAAGTGGAAAAAAAACCCCGATAAACATGAGAGACATAACACCCCCCTGTCCCATTTCGCCAATGGTCATCTACTTTGACCAATGGAAACATGTTTACTTTTAGGTTTCTTTCCAGTTCGCTTGTCTATGTTTTAAATTTTCTTTGAGGAATATTTTATGGTCTTTGTAAAAAAAAACCTATGAAGTTATTGGTAATTAGAAAATAAAATGTTTGGCACACAGTAGGTGATCAACAATGTTAGCGCCCATTCATTTCTTTGGAAAAGTAATTCCTGGCTATTCATTAGTTGTACTGGGATCCTCCAGAGAAACAGAACCAATAAGGTGTCTATATATAGAGAGATCTTTATTCGAAGAAATAGACTCCCAAAGTTGTGGAATCTGGCAAGTCCGACTCTTCCATGAGAGTTAGCCCAGGAAAACCCTGTGTTGTAGTTTAATTTGAAGGCTTCCTGCTGGTAGAGAGCCTTCTTGCTTGGGTTTAGGGGGCTAGAAAGGCAGTCAGTCTTTGGTCTCATAAGGCCTTCAATTGATTGGATAAGGCCCACCCATTTTAGGGAGTCTGCTTTACTCAAAATCCACTAAGTTAAATGTTAATCTCACCCCCAAAACACCATCAGCGATATCCAGAAAAATGTTTGACCAAATATCTGAGTACTGTAACCCAGAAAGTTGGGTCATACGAGTCCAATAAAATTAACTATTGTATTACCTTTTGAAGGGCTTGGCTGTGGGCATCTGGTGAGATGTAGGGATTAAAAAAAAAAAGAAGAAAAAAGGAAGTCAGGCCTGGTGGCACACATTTGTAGTCCCAGCACTAGGGAGGCTGAGGCAGGAGGCCAGCCTAGACTACATAGTGGAACCTTGTCTTGAAAGAAAGAAAAAGACTTAGTTTTTTAGCCAGTTTAGTGTTTCCAGGAAAGGGACATGGACTTACCTTGGAAGCCAGCAGGCCCATAGACTCTTCATTTTTAAAAATTTTTAAAATATTTATTTATTTTGGGCTTGTGCTTGTGAGGCAGACACTCTGAGCACTTAGCTAAATCCCCAGCCCTAATTAAATTTTTTACGGTGTGTAACACTTGGCTGTTTGCCTCACACTAAGAAGTACTCATTCTGAGTTTGGTCGTGATGCAGAAAAGTACAGTGATTAAAGCTAACGAGACAAACACCCCGTGCCTAGAAGAAAAGTAATGCTCTCGTCCACATTATTTCTTATTTTTATTTATTTATTTATTTTTTATTTCTTATTTTTATCCCAGGAGTTGGAGAGTGCTTTGTCTCTAGGCTGCCTCTGCTGTTACTATGAGGCTACAAAGGGAGCGAACTCTGTTGGGCTGTCCAGGACCCTGGTTTTAAATGTTTTCTTCTCCCAGTGTTCGAGTGCCTTCTCTTACTGTGGTTTGTTATGCTACTTTACAATTCAGTTAGGTGATACTAATTTGAAGCTCATGAAAAAGTTGCAAATTGGGGATTTTGCAGTTGCTTCTTGTTAGCTCTTGTGGAATGTTTAGAACTATTTGACTTATTTGATAGCACTCAAAAGTAAGGGGATTTGAGAGTAGGGTTAAAGCTCTATAGTACAGCCCTTGACTAGCAAGAGTGAGGCCCTGGGTTTGTTCGCCAGCTCCAACAAAAAAAGAACTTCTGTGGCTTATATATACAATGGAATATTGTTCAGCCATAATAAATAATGGAATACTGATATGTTACAACATTGCAGAACCCTGAAAACAGTGTGTTAAGAAGTTATTCACAAAAACCATACTATCGCATAATTCCACTCACAGGAAATGTCTAGAATAGGAAACGTATAGAAACAGAACCTAGATTAGTGGTTGCTTAAGGCCAGAAGATAGAGAAGATAGGAGAACTATAGCTAAATTGTATCTTTTAAAAATTAAAAAAAAACGTTGTTAGAGATGAGATCTCGCTCAGGCTGGCCCTGAACTTTTATACTCAAGTGGTCCCTCTGCCTCTGCCTCCCAAAAACCTCTGGCTGCAGACCCATGTCACTGTGCCCAGCTAAAAGCAGGATCTCAAAAAAGATATTTTCACACCCATGTTCATAGCAGCATTATTCACAATAGCCAATACGTGGGGCAACCCAAGTGTCTATTGACCAAGGAATCGATAAACAAATGTGGTGTATACATGCCATGGAATATTATGTAGCCTTACAAGAGAAGGGGCTTCTGACATATGCTACAACTGGATGAACCTTGAAGACAGTATGCTAATTATGCATTTATGAAGCATCTAGAGTAGTAAAATTCATCGAAATAGAAAGTCAAATAGTGGTTGCCAGGGGCTGGGAAAAGGAGGAAAAAGGGTAGTTATTGTTTAGTGGGTGTAGAGCAGTAATGGAGAATCTTTTGGCACTTTTAATGATATAAACAGCCCACTGCAGCAGGTGTGCCATAGGTTCACCACCACTGGTATAAAGGTTCAGTTTTGCAAGATAAAAAATTTCTAGAGATTGGATGTCCAACAGAATGAATATTCGTAAAGCTATTGAACTATATAATTAAAAGGGGTTTCGAGGTTAAATTTTATGTATATTTTATCACAGTTAAAAACTTCAAAGAGAGGTTGGGGATTTAGTTGAGTGGTAGAGCGTTTGCCTAGCAAGCGCAAGGCCCTAACTTCGAGCCCCAGCCTCCCCTCCCCCTCAAAAAAAAACTTTAAAGAAATTGAGAAATTTCCAACGAAGTCCAGCTGGGTGTTTTGGAACATGCCTATAATCCCAGCTACTCCAGAAGCTGAGGCAGGAGGATCATTTGAGTCGAGGAGGTCAGGGCCAACCTGAGCCACACAGTGAGACCCCATTTCAAAGCAAAGCGAAACAAAACAAAACAAAAATTCCTGTAATAAGTAAACTTCAATTTCTGCATTAGCAATCTGAAGCTCTAGCAAGTCTTGGTGGGCCTGCCCTTAAAAGAATCTAATGGCATGAGCGTGGCTGAATCTTTTATGTTGGTCATGGTTTGTTCTGCTTGTTTATGCTCCTTACCAGCACCTGTAATCATTTACATTTTTGCATGTGTACTAGGGTATTTTACTCTTTTCTGTTTTCTCTCCACCCTCGCTATATCTCAATGTGACTTTATTTATACTTGAAACCAGGCCGCCTAAATGTCTATCAGGTTCCTCTTCTTGTTAGCTATGTGGCTCCATGCTGGTGACTTAATCTCTGAGAGTATGCTTCTTCTCCTACAAACTAATGTGGATAAAATGTTCTCCTCCTAACAAGCAAGATGAATGTGTACAGATAAATTGTCTTTTGTAGAGAAAGCATATTAAATAACATTTGTTCCAAACCTATTGTTTAATGGATGCTTGATTTTTCTTTATTATTTCATTATTCTTCATCTATTTCAGCACTATTTATTTTAACCAGGATTTTGAGGGAACTAATTTTAAACATTAGTTAATTTTTTAAGAAGTAATACAACCAGGAGGGGTGGCACACTCTTGCAATCCCAACACTTGAGAGGCTGAGGCAGGAGGATCATTGCAAGTTCAAGGCTAACCTGGGCTACAGGGAACCCATAGTAGGTTCAAGGCCAGCCTGAACTACACAGCAGGACCCTGTCTAAAAAAAAAAAAGTAATACAAGACTGGGGCTGTGGCTCGATGGCAGAGTGTTTCCTAGCATGTGTCAAGCCCTGAGTTCCATCCCCAGCACCACAAAATATAAAAATTAATTAAAAAGTAGTATGTTTTCATAGTTCACAAATTAAAAATGTAGAAAATGAAGATTATTCCTTCCCCATCTTCTTTCATCTAGCCCCAAATATATAACTACTGTTCATTTCCTGTGTATCTTTTAGATTTTAAAAATCCACATGCAAGCATACATATCCTTTTTTGGAGGGAGTGTATTTTTAAATATAAAACTTTAAAAAACTAACTTTGAAAAAGAATTTGTGTACTACTGAAAGCAGTGTTGCTGTTATTGTCATTATTTTAGGAAATAAAAACATCTCATAATTGTTCAGCTGGCCTACAGCAATTACTGACACTTGTCAGGCTACATCCTGACATTCCAAAATATCTAACTCATCAGCCTTAAATGTGCTCATCTTTAAAATGTCCTTGCTTGCACTGAATTTTATCTTATTCAGTAGGTGATGAAAAAAGAAGATTCATAGGAGAAGTACAATGATATTTACCTTCTTTACAAGAAGAAAACCAATACTTACAACAACCCTAAAGAATGCAGTTTCCAGGGATTAAATGCTAAATGGAGTACTGGCTTCTAAAGTTGGCTTAACCCCAAGATACACGATTTCCTCTTTTCAACCCGCTCTCGTCATCTACTTCCTGGCTTTTCTGAAACTGTTGCAGATTCATCTCCAGTTTGTGTTAGCTTAGAAGGAGAAGTCTTTGAGGCCATGTCATGTATTTGAACTTTCCAATATACTGTATTTGGAGATGCTTTACTATTTTTAATGTGCTTTATTGAGTTCCATCTTTAATTTCTTTTTCTTGAGCCACAGTCTCTTCCAACTCCTACCTTATTTCTCTGATCTTTTTTTTTTAACATTAAAACTTTTGAAAAAATTGTCCATGTTAATTGTCTCTATTTCTTTATCTCCCATTCTCTCTTCTGACCATTCCAATATGTTTCTCTCCACACCAGTCCACTAAAATGGTTCTGTTCTACATCACCAGAGACCTTCTCATTTTCTGGTCAACTCATGGGCCTTGTCTTACTTGTCCTCTCAGTGACTTCTGAACAAATTGGTAATTGATCTTTTCTCTCGAAACACTTTTACTTGACTTCTGAGACCACAT
This sequence comes from Hystrix cristata, assembly GCA_004026905.1. NCBI lineage: Eukaryota > Metazoa > Chordata > Mammalia > Rodentia > Hystricidae > Hystrix > Hystrix cristata. Next base: position 57,092 of record PVJO010004838.1, read on the forward strand.
ACTCTTCTGGTTTTCCTGGTGCTTTACTGATCCTCTTGCTCTTCCTGAGTTATGAATTTGACTTGCCTCCAGGTTTAGTTTGTACTATACTCTGTAGGTAATCTTATTCAGTCTCTTGGCTAATACTGATGACTCCCCTATTTCTGTCTGTAGTGCTTTTGTCTCTCTTGAGCTTCATACTTTTTTGTGTGTGTGCCAGGGATCAAACTCAGGGCCTTGTGCTTGCTAGGCAAACACTTTAACCACTGAGCTAAATCCCTAGCCCTTGAGCTTCAGACTTGAACATTCATTCCACTTGGATATCTAAGAGTCATCTCAAATTTAACACGTCCAAGACATTACTCTTGCTTCCTTCTCTGCCCGTGCTTCAATTTTACTCTTCTCTATTTCAGATAACGGGCAACACCATTAACTTAATTGTTAAGGCCAACAAAGAATCAATTATCCTTAAATCATCTTTTTTTTGTTCTCTCCCAGTATCCAGTTTATTAACAGTAAAACTACTTGTTAAACTTCTGTGGTGGCTAATTTAAATTGCCAACTTACCTGGATTGAGAAACACCTAGGAATTTAGTAAAGCACACTATTGGGTGCATCTGTGAGGGTGTTTCGAGAGACAACTGGCTTGTGGAACAGCAAACTGAGGTGGGAGACTCATCATGGATTGGGTGGTATCATCCAGCAGGCTGAGGATTTGGATGGAACAAAAGTGGAAGAAAGTGGAAACTACCCTTCTCCCCCCAATAGATGTTCTGTCTCTCTTTTTCTACTTCCTGGCTGCCATGGAGTGAGCAGCTCTCCTCTGCCATGATCTTCTGCCGTGTTTCTGCCTTGCCAGAGGCCTAAAGCAATGGAGTCAGCTGATCATGGACTTAAATCTCTGAAATTGAGCCAAAATAAACCTTTCCTCCTTTTTTTTTAAAAATTTTTTTTGGGGAGGCTGCTGAGGATCAAACTCAGGGCCTTGTGCTTGCTAGGCAAGTGTTCTACCACTTGAGCTAAATCCCCAACCCCAAACCTTTCCTCTTTTAAAATGACTTTCTCAGGTGTTTTGTCATAGCAATGGAAGCTAACACAACCTTCAAAACATATATTTTGAATTCAACTATTTTTCATTATTTTCACTGCCAATGCCCTGGCCTAGACTAAGCCATTGTTGTGTCTTATCTGAATTGCCACAAAACCTCTTATGTCCACCTTTGTTCCCTTATGGCTCATTCTGCACATGGTATATGTGCTGCTGAAGTGAGCACTCATTCTGCACATGGTATCCAGAGGTTTCACATAATTTTTTTTTTCAGTCTCTACTGGCTTTCCATCAGATACATAATGAAATTAAAAATCCTTACAGTGGTCTACAGGTCTTTCATAATTTGACTTTGCCTACTTCTGTGATTTCATCCTCTATTCCTCTCCTACTTGGTTCTGGTAATATTGGCACATCTGGCTGTTCTCGAGGATTTCAAATGTTTCTGCACAGAGTTTTTATCCTTGCTAATCCCTTTGCTCCAGACATTTGCACAGCTAGCTCTTGGTTGTGATTTAAGTTTCAGCTCCAATGTCATCTCCTCAGAAAAATAGTCTCTAAAGTAGCTTCACTGCAATTACTTTTCATCCTATCACCCTGTTTTATCTTAACATTCTCTGAATTTATCTAATATAACTGATTTGTTTTAAAACATATTCATATCTAATGATTAAAATAGTAATAACCTCTTTTAGAAAGAAACAGTTTTTCCTGTAGTTGTGTTCTACTCTGTATGTGTCCCTAAAATGGTGTCTGAGTGTAGGAGGCATTATGGTTGGGGAAGTTGGAGACTTTGAATGCATTTGGTGTCTCTGTGCTATTCCATTTCTTCTCAGCATGCTCACCAGCCTGCTGTTCACATCTTGTAGCTTGGCCTCTCTGAGCTTGCTCAGAGCCTGGAGGCAAACCATGGCTTTTCCTGAGGGTTAGCCGTTACTACTTTTTGTTTTCAGACCAGAGTAATCTACAGAGCCACTTCCCTCATACTTGCCAGCCAATATTTTTGGCTACTTTTTCTGTTCTTCCTCAGGCTGTGTGGGAACTTCTGAATATGTTCTATATTACAGGGCAGCTAAGGGCCACTCACTTTGCTGTATACAATTTTGTGTTCTTTTTCTTAAAAACATATTCTTCCACCCGCATCACATAAGCCTCAAGACTCATAAAACCTGGATGTACTCCCTGGTTGAGGGCACTATGAGGAAACTTGTTCTTTTTCTAACTACACTGGGGCATCTATTTTACCCACATATGGCTGGCTCTTCTGTGGTTTGGGCATAGACTGCATATCGTCTCTACTTAGAATCCCAAACAGGAAAAGAGCAGGCATCCTTACTCTTTGGAAGAGCTGGAAGCCAAAGACACATGTCTCTCAAGTGATGCCTCTCTTACTTCTTGCTTCCTTCTACTCTCTACCTTTCAATTATGAGAGTCAGTCTTTTCCTTTTCTATGTCATCGCCTCATGGCTTAGCTGTCCTAAAATGAGAGAACTGTACATCTTCTGGGGTGTGGGAGAACCCTGTGAGATTCTTGCTATTTTCTGCTCTTCTTGGGTTAAGCAAAACCAAGAAAATTTGGTAACTTCTTTTTCACTCCATGGAGCCTCTTCTGTTCTCTCTCGATGAAGGGAAAATGTCTCAGGGCTACACTTCAGACAAGAGTCTATAATGGAACATGACTTAGGAAAATTAAAATGAATCAGTTTGATACTTGAAAAACACTATTTCCATTGTGTTCTATTTTTTTATTTTTAGAGAAATCAGAAAAATGGATTTAGGTGAATTGTCCTATTTTATTTTCTTATTTTAATGGTATATTTTAGATGTACATAGTGATAATGTCCTATTTTATTTAACTATAATTATTATTTTTGAGACGGAGTCTTGCTTTGTAACCCAGGGTGGACTTGAACTTGTTATGTAGCCTAGGCTGGACTCGAACTCATGACCCTCCTGCCTCGGCCCCCTAAGTCTGGGATTACAGGTGTGTATCTCCACACCCCACTTATCTTATTTTAAATATTATCATATAATTTAAAAATTTAAAAAGGCAAAATAATACTGGTGCTAGGAAATAAAAGTATTCTAAGAGGTTTACAGATGTTAGCTAATTTTGTCCTCCTGATAACCCATTTTTCAGATGAGGAAACCAAGTCATAAATCAAGTAACTTTTCTTTTTTTACACCAGTACTGTCTGTAATAGAAAAAAATCTGAGATACATGATAATGTAAAATAAACAAATACAGCTTTTGTAACAAAATGAATCAATCTCCCAAGCTTTACAAAAACAAAAAGAAACAAAATAGTATACATAGTATTAGTCTGTTCACATAAATTTCAAAATCAACGCTTTAAAAACTGTTCAGCATATAAAATACTCATATCAGGCTATAAAGAAAACATGATAAATGTAACCACTGGGAATTTAGGTGAATAATATGAAAAGGTTTGCTTTACTACTTTGCTTCTTTGGGTTTGAGATTTTTTTCGAAATAAAAGGATACGAAAGGGTTAAAAAAAATCAGCCAAAACTGATTTATACTATTTTGGAGTAGTAACATAGGTACTAAATGACACAGGAAATAATTATCAAAATTTGGGACAGGGCAAACTTGGGAAGGATGAACTGGTAATGACAGAGAGCCTTGTGGGGAGCTTCTGGTGCTGGCAGTTTCTTCCTCCACCAAAGGAATGTATATGGGTTTCCCTTATAATCACTTACCAAACTATACTCATAAGTCCTACGCATTCTTGGATGTATATTTCACAAGAGGAAAAATGTTTTACAATAGGTAGTTCTTACACAACTACCAATTCTCAATCTTATTTAGTTTGATATTAGGTAATACACTCTTCTAAATAATTCCCATGAACTACAGTATGACACCCCAATTTTATCTGCTTTTTGGTGGTATCCTAGAATATGCAACTTAAAATTTTGTCATAAAACAACTGTGGGCGAAAGTTCTACAGTTACGTAAATATCATACCTAATTTATATTGTTCATATGTGACTTCTGCCTATTTTCTATAGCTTTTTCTGATTCCCTCATTGGGATTTCACAGTAATTTTTGTGCCTGTGATACTGTCAAAGGCAAAAGGTGATCATAATTTCACATTTCTAGACCGATTTTTAATATAGTTACATTAATCCACTTGATTATCACCTGTGTCATCTTTATCATTATTAAAATCTAAGTCATCATCACTTTCTTCGTTTCTTTCGCAGCCTCTTACATGATTGGGTCTTATTTTCGCTATTTTCTGTCTTTTCCAGTTCTTTATTAAATGGAATAACAATGTCTTCCTTCTTTCCACATTTTGCACAAACTTTAAGTTCATAGGCACATAGTCTACATATTATGTAGTAAGAATCCTTCACTGTCTTTTGTAAATGTTTAACAAAATTTTTAGGTTTTGATAATGGTTTGTATTTGCTGTATTTTACCCGCCATTCCAGAACTTCTTTATAATGTCAACATACTCCATCACAAAGTTTTGCATTAATTTTCCACTCCCAGCAGCACATGTGACTCTCCGTGGAGGCCGAAAGTCATCTTTCCACCCTCCCCACTCCTGGCACAGGATAAATCAAGTAATTTAATCACAGTCACACAGTTATACACAGTACAAGCTAAATACGTATTGGTGGGACAGATCTAACTACTAGGCTACCAGTGCACAAATTACATTATACACATTATGGTATTTCAAATACGTAATCCAGGAAGAGTTAGTCTTTGAATTCTGATTTGGCATCTCTGCTTGCTGACCTTCGACCTCTGTGAACACCTTTGTAAAATTATGATTAACTTTGTAGTGCTCACTTACTGTGGTTTTCTCTTTTCTCCTTCCTTCATATCAATGATTATATTGAATACGCCTGTTAGGCTTGTATATTATCTGGAATACACGAATCTTGCTGATCATTCAGGACCCAACACATTCTTAATGCCTGTAGAAACAGTCTGATATAGGAAAGAACCCCAGGTTGAGGGTCAAGATGCCTGTTCCAATCCAGATCCTGTTACTAATCCTTTGTGTGATCTTAAGTAAGACACATTTCCCCTGGGTCTGTGGCTCCACCTATAAAATGTAGAATTGGGGTCAGGGTTGTGGCTTAGTAGAGAAGTACTTGCCTGGAATGCAAGAGGCCCTGCGTTTGATCCCCAGCACTGTGCCCCCCAGAAGTAGAACTGTATTGAATCAATGGCTTTATGCTGTGTTCTGAGAACCCCAATATTTTCTAATGGTGGGAGGAGTCATGAAAGAAGGGACAGAGAGAGGATAAGACAGGCTGGGTGAACAGACTTGTGGACCCCCCCACTTTCAATCCAAATTTAGTAGTTCTACTTTAACCCTTTAGACTGTATCAGAAGGGAGTATTCCACTGTCAATAAAAGATGTGGAAACCACTCGACTTTTTATTTACCTACACTTCCTGAACTTACCTTTTCTTGGTCTCTCTTATTTCCTTCTTGCCCTGGATATGGAACTAAAGGATCTAATATATATTTTTAAATCCTGCCCTGAATGAATATATTCGTTTTTCTCTCCTTTCTTCTACCTAGCAGAGAAACTAAAGATGAACAGGCCTAAACAAGGACAAGGATGGAAACTTCGAGTAACTTCATAAAGTGTTCAGCAAATTTAGATTAGCAAACTTCTTGGGTTTAAAACAGCTATCAAGTGATATACACACAAAGTCACATACAGAAGTTCATCATAATATCCTGTGAATTTAGAAGTTGCTCACTCCCATTCGAATATGTCTAATTACGGGGAATGAATGACCTACAAGAGGCAACTTCTTTGTATTTCTTAGTATATGCCCCCTCATTGCCCTTAAGCTATCATAAGAACTCCATTAGGAAGAACAAAACAAAACAAATCAAAACAAAACAAATTAAAAAAGAACTCCATTAGGGAATTCTTCTCCACCTGAGGCTTAGGGGGACTAGAATGAACGTAAGAGGAATGAATCCAGCCCTCATTCTCTTTCGCCATCTTCATTTTAGGCTCCAGTTTAGGTTACACGGCAAGATAGACATAAATCTACATCCTGTTTTCCAATTTAGATAATAAGATGCTCATCCTTTAAGTCAGGTTCTCAAGCTTCTTCAGTGGGGTGAATGAGGACACATACCAGCTGCAAATCATCATGCATCTTCCCAAGAGTACTACAGTTTTCTTGAACTATGACGGCACTTTTTAATATTCTTTCATGCCTTGAAGACAGTTTGATGCACTGAAAATCCTGGAGGATTGTGACTCAAATCTTGATTCTAGTTCCACAAGAGACACTAGATATCTTGGAGTAAATTACTTCCCAGACCAGGCAGCAATTTTACCATTGAGAGCACCAGAGTAGACAGTTCCTAAGATTCTTCCCCATTCTGATATTGTAAGGACAACCGAGGAAAATGTCTTTCAGTTGTTGGTTCAGTCTTCAAAATCACCAAATGATCTGATTTTGAGGTTAGGTTATGGGAATTAGTCCTTGATGCCTTGTGCTTCGTATCAGGCTGTTGAAAGGGACGAATGTTGGTTTTCCTTGAGATATCTTATTCCCTTATTGATTAGCATTCCTCATACTGAGAGATCCAATGAGAACTTCAGGTCATCATCTTCTCTTTTCAATGGTGTATCTGTAGTCAACTGTAAGATGGTGATGTGGACCCCTCACTGACATTTCACCCAATCTTCCAGATTGTCCTTTCACGATTTTCTTTCATTATTTCTTCATCTCTGCGTCCTGGTCCCTTTAAGGGAGCGGCCATAGTTGAGTGGTGGGAGCAGCTGCTGGCAGCAAAGAGACTTGCAGGATTTGGCCTACTCTGGTCTACTCACCGCGCACGCTCAGGACCGGGGGCTTGGTGGGAAAGGAGGGAGGGACTTGTGGTGCGCCTGCGCATTAGGGGCGCGCGCAAGGGGCTCGTTTGGTGATCCCTTTAAGAAACCGCAGGCGGAGGAATTTCTCTGAGAGAAAATAATCCTACTCACGGGGCCCCTTGGAGGCCATTAACCCCCGGAGTCCCGGCCCCCCTCTCCCGGGCAGGCACTACCGCCCACGCGCACACCCGTGGGACCCTTGGAGCTGCGACCCGGCGCGCGGCATCCGCCCCCCTCCTCACTCCCGCGCCAGGCCCGCCCGGGTCCGGGAAGCTGCCTCGAGGCGGCCGTGTCTGCAGTGTGGGCGGGGGCCGGGGGCCCGAGAGGTGCCGCCGCCACCGCGCCGGGAGCCGCAGCGGTCCCGAGCGGGGCCCAACATGGCGGAGAGAGAGGTGGAGTCCGGCCCCCGAAAGAGGGTAGGTGAGGTGAGGCAGAACTCGGGTGGCTGGGGGCGGGGCGCGGTGCGGGCAGGGGCGGCGATGGGCCAAGCTTGGGCTAGTACAGGGGTCGCCCACGCCCGGGGGAGAAGAGGTTGCGGCCAGGTCTGAAGCCACCTTGGGTTTGGAGCGCGTTGGCGAGTGGTCCTTCGGCAGGTGGGACAAAGATTTATTGCCGGTGGGGAGGGGGAGGGGCCGGGGCTGTTGTTTGGCCCAGGGCGCCCCCCCTCCCCGGCTCTGGGGGTGCGTTGACCCTGCCCAGGAAGGGAAGGTGTCAGATTCTCAACTACATCTTTAGTAAATCAGAGTCTATGGAAGTTTAGCTGAGGAGAGGTCAGGTGGGGGTAGTGGTGGCGGGAATAAGTCTTGGAGGGGTCTCGTGAGGATTAACCGGGAGGGTCAAGAGTCCAGTCGTGACACCCCCAGTATCCGTGGTGGGGGGACCAAAGTGGGGGTGGTGCTCTTAATCTGTGAAGAAGTGGAATCGTTGGCATGTCAGAATTTAGGAGATTTTGGCAACTACTGTACAAATGTCATGGTCTAGTCTAGCTTCTTTCCGTGGAATTAGGAACGTGGAGGAGTGTGTCAAGTTTTGTCACCACAAGGATGTACCCAACTAGCCTGAATAGGTGAAGAGAGTTCTACAGAGAAGTTGTCGAATTTGTTAAAGTTTGTCTTGAAACTTTCCTTATTTGATTCTGAGTGGATTTTCTTCAGATGGAGAACAATACTATCGATTGAGCAGTGTTTTTCAGATCTTTCTTTACTAACCCTAACCCCAGTAAATTCAGTATCAGGAATCTTCCTTTTGGTATTGGCCCCAAATTATCAGTTAGTGTTAAGGTAACCAGGTAAAAAAAATTGCTTCTTAATCTTTGTTGCGAATGCCCTTTCATTTTAGCATAAATTACCAATCTCTTAATGATAATACAACTGTAACCTTGAGTGTTCACTATGTGCCTGGCACTATATGAAGTGCTTTATTTGAAAAATTTAACCTCACAGTAACTATATAGAACCCATTAATGCATGAAGAAATGTAGGCATAGAAAGGTTAGGTAATTAAGATCAGACTCCTAGGTAAGAGGTTTGAGCTGGAATTTGAATCCAGATTTGTCCTAACTGAAATACCTGTGTTAGATGCCGTTTAGGGGTTTCTTCATGTCTCTCTTAAAAGCTTCAATGATGGGGTTAGGGATTTGGCTTAGTGGTAGAGCACTTGCCTAGCAAGTGCAAGGCCCTGAGTTCGATCTCCACCATCCTCCCTCCCCCCAAAAAAGCGTCAATGGTAAATAACCAAAGAAGTATCAAATGTTATCCTTCTTGCACTTCATTAAAAAATACAATTATCTAGCAAGGTAAAAAATACAGTTTTAGTGTAGGATGCATTCATATACTCAACCACCTAGGTTCTATCATTAACATTTTACTAGACATTTGTTTTATCACATATTTATCCCATCTATCCTCTGTCTTTTCATCAGTCATTTTAATGCATTTCTTTTTCTTTTTTCTTTCTTTTTTTTGGGGGGGCGACAGGTTCTGGCTATGTAGTTCAGGCTTGCACTGAACTATGTAGCCTAGGCTGACCTCCCAAGTGCTGGGATTACAGGCATCTACCACCATGCCCTACTTCATTGTATTTTGAGCGATGAAAATTTAATGTTTAGATTAGTTTTAGGTTATAAAATGTTAGATTCTCATGCAATTAAAAATAGAGCAAATTAAGCTGCAAGTCCAGATAGTTCATTTAGTACAAATATTAGGCATGGCATGCATGTGTTTCAGTTTTAGATTGTTTTTCAAGCTGTGATCAGTTTTAAACTAGATTCTCATTTGTCTTGAGTGAATGCATATGGCATATGGTCTACAAATTAAAATGTATAGAATAAATTAGATGTGTATTGTTAATTCAGGGAGATCCTGCATTCAGTTGCTACTAATCCTGTTGCCATTCACTTTGTCGGTGTTTTCTAACATTCTGAAATACACCTATGTGCTTTGAGTTGCCAAATTAGACTACATTTTAAGTACATTTTTCTTTGTCTTGTGTTACCTTTAAAAGGGGTCATACTGGTGGCTGTCAAAATGTTAATTTTAACAGCATGCAACATACACAGGGTTTGTACAGGTTTTACCTGTTGTTTTACCAGTTTCATTGTGGAGGAATGTTACTTCAGTATGTTCTGTGTCTTTTAGACCCATAACCCATTTTGTTGTTGATACTTGCTTAGAATGTGTAGTACAGTTTTGTAACATGGTACAAGTGTCGGTCCCCCTCCCCCCATTTTGCTACAAATAATAGGATAGTGTTCCTTTTTTATAGCCGAATAATATTCCATGATGAATATACACTTCATTTTCTTTATGTAGTCACACAAAGTAATGATAAGGACATGGAAATGTTAATTACCCTGATCTGGTCACTACACATACTCATGTGTTGAAATATCACACCGTACCTCACAAATACATATAATTAAAATAATAGTTAAAAATAAATTATTCTGTTAGATGTATAGATTAGATTAAAACTTTTATTTATCCAAAATATTTATGGTTAGTGTTTATATTCTCATTTGAGAAAAAAAAAGCACAAGTTTTTATGTGGAATTTATGGATATTGGAATAATTTGAATTACATTTATGATTCCTTCTCAGGAAGCATCAAATAAACTTTTTCTTTAGGCAGTACTTTCCTAGAGTTTATCTTCAAACATGTCTTCACAGCTCTTGTTTCTTTTTTTAGAAAATATAAACTATGTATTTTAAAGGCATGATTAAAGGTTTTTTTTCAAGGTGGAATTTTTATTTACTTACTAAAGAAAATACACGTAGCTAAATGTAAAATTGCAGTATCCACGCCCCCCCCCCTTTGATCTTGAAGATCAAACTGGGGCCTTCTTCATACGAGGTAGTGCTAGTGCTAATGGTATTATATTCATCCATACAAAATTTCTGATCTTTGACTATTTGACCTACAAAAGTGGCATTTTCAAGTGCTTGGTTCAGTGCAATAGTCAGAGCCTGGGCTTTTTGGTCAGTTTATAGTTCAATTTGATATTTAGTTTTTTAGGGATAGTAACAATTTTTATCTGATTATTCCATATTCACACATAGTTTCCTATTTTTAGGGAATACTTATAATGTTATGTTAATTTGTTTTTTGTTTTTTTGCAGTATTGGGAATTGAGCCTAGGGCCTTTGGAGTGAACTACATCCATAGTGCTTTCTACTTATATTTTAAATTTTGAGACAGAGTCTCAGTGACTTAAATGCCCATGCTGGGATCAAGCTTGTGATCCTTCTGTCTCAACCTCCCAGAGTGCTGAAATTACAGGTCAGTAGCACCATGCCTGGCTTTAGTTATCATGCTGGCTCGGTAGAAGCTTTCACTCTCTGCCTTTGACCAAAGGTACTAACTTTTTTATTGTCTATCCAGATGTAGTCTATCCACTTTGGTAGGCTCCGATTCAAGGATCTTATGTTTATCTTTCTTTACATGTTCCATCATATCTTAAAAGTGTGTTATTTATATATCCTGACATCATGCGTACTATGATGTTTATAAGTAAAATTTTTTAAAAATACTTTTTTCTTATGTTTCATAAATCTGTATCAAGCATAAATATAGAATAGTACAATAAAAATCCCATGTTCCACTGATGTGGTGGCACAGGCTTGTAATCCTAACACTCAGGACATTGAGGCAAGAGGATTAGGAGTTCAAGGCCAGCCTGGACTATATAGTGAGACAGGCCAGCCTGTCTCAAAAAACAAAAACAAGCAAAAATCCCCATGTTCTAATCACCGTTTTGATTTTTTTTTTTTTGACGTTTTTAATGTTTTACCATTCTTTTTTTTTTTTTGCACTGGGAATTGAACTCAGGGCCTCATGGTTGCGAGGCAAACACTCTAACCACTGAGCTAAATCCCTGGCCCTGTTTTACCATTCTTGTCTTAAGTGACTTCTCATTTTTCCCTGCCTTCCTCCTTTCCTTCTTTTCTTTTGGTTGAAATAATTTCAGGAAACTATCAGATAGCACCTTATTTATTCTTTTTATGTGTGTATTTCTAACAAAGAACTTTTAACAAACACAACTACAATACTGTCACGTGTACCAAAATTCAGAGTTCTTCATCCAGTCTGTGTCGAGATTTCATTGATTTGCTTTTTTTTTTTGGGGGGGTGCTGGGGATCGAACTCAGGGCTTTATGCTTGTTAGGCAAGGACTCTAACCACTGAGCTAAATCCCCAGTCCCGATTTCACTGATTCTTTAAATGTCCTTTTGCACTTGGTTTGTTTCAATCATTGTCCAAGTAAGATTTACATATTTTATGTTTCTCTTAAGTTTTTCTTAAAAGAAATAATTTGTAACTGTCCTCCTTGTTAATACTGTGTATAGGCCCAGTACTTTTTCCCCAGACTTGCTATCTGTAGAAAAAACTAGGTCATTTGTTGAAGAGAATTTTCTACATTCTGGTGTGTCTGATTGAATGAATCCTTGTTACAGTGCTTAACATATTTCTGTATTCCTCCTATTTCCCATAAATTTACTGTTAAATATAGAGTAGTAGTTCTCAAATTTGGCTGAAACTTTAGAATTGCTTGTTGAACTTTTAGTTATCTTAAAGCTCAGGGCATATCAGACCAATTAGTCAATCTATGGGATGAAATCTGGGTACCATGTGCTCGCTTTGGCAGCACATATACTAAAATAGGAAATCTGGGTACCAATATTTAAAAAAATTTCCTGCAGGATTACCCTCTGCAGCCAAGACTTAAAGAGTTTTAATTGATAGAATTTGATGAGATTTAGAGTGATAGAACTTGATGAGATATAGTTTTTTTGGCAAGAAAAGTTTTATGATAGTATAATTTATTTCCAAACATAATTTTGAGAATGATTCTGTTAAAAATCACATGGGACAATAGGCCATAAATGGAGTTTTCTAGGTAAATTAGCATGTATAGTCACTCTATCGGATGGCACTACAAATTCTTGTTACATTGTCCGGGAGGTTCATAAGTTGTTGTCTCTCTTCTAGTGATAGAGAAATTGATCATTTGGTTCAGGTTCTGTCAGTGATGTCTAAACATAATTTGTTAAATTTTCATCATGTGGATTTATCAGCTGTTGGGTGTTGCCTGGATACATTGTCTCATTAGAGAGTGATTTTCTGTCTCTTCCACAAAGAATAATTGTCATCAATTATTTGGTTATCTTGTAATACCCATTATATAGGAAAAGTGAGGCAAATGCTTTTTCTTTCTCTTTTATCAAATTTTAGAGTAATGAATTAATGCTCTAGCAGCTCTTAAAGGTGAGGTTTGGAAGGGATATATTATAAACTCATGAATTATAATATATTTCATATGTTTTAAATTGTCATAATCATTATTTTTGTGGGATTTTATTTTTTTTTTTGGAGTGCTTGGGATTGCTCCTTGGGCCTTATGGGTGTTAGGCAGGTGCTTTATCACTGATCTATGCTCCCAGCCCTGTTGTGGTCTTTTTTTTTTTTTTTTTTGAGACAGTGTCTTGATATGTAGTTCAGACTGGCCTTGAACTCACTGTGTAGCACAAGCTGGCCTTAACTTTGTGGTGATCCTTCTGCCTCAGTCTCCTGAGTGCTGGGATTATAGGCCTGTGCCACCATGCCTGCCTATTATGGTCATTTTTGGTGTTCAGATTTGTCACATCTTTGACCATTGGTAGTTTGTGTTAGTTTTCTAAAGCTGTCGTAAATTACTGCTGGCCTGATGGCTTAAAACTATAAAAAATTATTCTCTTCCAGTTCAGTAGGCAGCAAATCCCAAATTAAGGTGTTAGCATAGTTATACTTAGGCTCTGGAGGCTCTGGAGCAGTAGTGGCGAACATATGGCTTTTGTGCCACAGTGGGCTCTTTGTACCATTGAAAGCTCTAAAAGATTCACCCTCACTGCTCTGGAGAATACTCCCTTGTTGCTATGAACTTGATGACTTGATGTGTGTTCCTTGGTTTATGGCAGTGTAACTCCCCTATCTTCTGAAGGCCTCTCTATGTCTAGTCTCTTTCAAGGACAACTCTTTATTGTATTTAATGTCTACTGTAATTCAGAGAGATCTCATCTCAAGATTGTTACCTAATTACATTTGCGAGGACTTGTTCTGCTCTCTCTCCTTCTTAGATTTTGAATGTGGACGTATCTTTTGGGGGCCACAGTGCACTCCAGTCTGTCCTATAGCCATCAAAGCTTTATGTACATCCTATATACAGAATATGTTCACCTCATCCCAACATCCCCCAAAGCCTCAACACCTTATAGCATGAACTCTTTGAGTCCAAAATCTGTAAATATCTTCTGTTCAAAAGCTTCTAAATCTCAGCTGAGTATGGCAGCAGATACTGTGATCCCAGCTACTCAGGAGATTGAGGCAAAAGGACTGCAGTTCAAGTCCAGCCTGGGAGCCTAGAGAATTTAGACTGTCTCAACATAAAATTTTTAAAAAGAGCCCGAGGCTAGCTCAGTGGCAAGTGTGAGGCCCTGGGTTTAATACCCAATGCTCGAAAAAAAGTATGAATGTGAATTCTGGGTATGATCTATCTGGGGCAAAATTCCTATTTATTGGTGGACCTGTGAAACTAGACAATAGGTTACCTGTTTCCAAAATACAGTGATAAGACAGGTATAAGATAGGCGTTCCTATTAATAAGGAAGAAAATGGAAGGGATATGGGTGCGCTGGTCCCAAGCAAGCCTAAAATCCAACAGGACGCATTTCTCTACAATAAAGACCTGGCACAGTTGTGGCACGTACTATAATCCCCATACTCTGGAAGGCTGAGGCAGGAGGATCACAAATCTAGGCTGGGCAGTTTAGCAGTTTAGTTCTGTTTGTTTTTTATTTTTTGGAGGGCTGGGGAGTTAGCTCAGTGGTGAGAGTGCTTGCCTGGCAAGCACAAGGCCCTGAGTTCAATCCCTGGCACCCCTCCCAAAAAAGGAAAGAAAGAAATTGTGTCTCTGTTTTTTATTTTTTGTTTTCGGTGCTGGGGATTGAACTCAGGGCCTTGCACTTGCTAAGCGCTCTACCACTTGAGCTAAATGGCCAACCCCTTAGTTCAGTTTAAAAATTTAAAAAGGGCTGGGAGCCAGGTGTGGTGGCAGACATCTGTAATCGTAGGTCCTTGGGAGGCTGAGGCAGGAGGATCACAACTTTGAGCCCAGCCTGGGCAATTTAGTGATTTATTGAGACCTTCTCAAAATTAAAAAAGGGCTTGTGATGTAGTAGCTCAGTGTGAAGGGCCTGGGTTCAATCCCTAGTACCACAAAAAAGAAAAGAAAAAAGAAAGCCTGCAAGTAATCTCTTGTGGTTTGATCATCTGCCCTTTGGGCCCATGGAGGTTTTGTCAGCCATTGCTCTGGTCCTGTTTGTCTGTCTTCTACGTCTTTATCTGGGGCTTGCTTTTAATTTTTTTTGGGGGGGGATTACATATTGTAGTTAAACAGCTTTATTTGCTCATTACCTGCCTGTAGAATCCTAAATATCAGTTTTTTGCTTTCATTTTGACCCTTCTATTTCTCTCAGTATACTTAAAGAGTTGTTTTTGCTAGTGTAATCTTCCTGAAAAACCTGTGAATCTTGTATGTTAAAGCGATCCACATCTCTGGAAAAGAGGATTCTTCACAGACCCTTCCTGGTAACGCTGTCTTTATTCCTGGCTTCTGTTGAGATGGTTGACTGGCTCCATGAGTCACACAGCTAGTATCTACAGCAAATGGTTGTCCAGTCACACAGTTGGCACTCTTTCTAGAACATACTTTTCCAATACTGATTTTCTTAATTTTAGCATCCTTTGTAATCTAGATAATCTTGGAACCTTCCCAGCAATCAGGAGTTGTTTCTTTTGCTTAAGAGTTCCTTCCAGAATTGAAGTCTTTTTCATCTTGTATTTTAACATAAGCAGCAAGGAAGGGCTGGGGATTTAGCTCAGTAGTTAGAGTTGCTTGCCCCACAAGGCCCTGAGTTTGATCCCCAGCACCCCCCCCAAAAAAAAAGCAGCAAGGAAAAACGAAGCCACACCTTCAGCACTTCTCTTGAAAATTTCCTAGGCTAAATATCCAAGTTGATTGCTTCTTGGTTTTGCTTTCTACACAGCAGAGCACGGTTTGGTTAAGTTTTCTGCCACTGTATAATAAGGATCATCTTTCTTCTAGTTCCCATTTTCTCCTCATTTCTTTCTGAGAATTCAGCAGAATTCTTAACTATAATGTTTATACATGTCTAATAATCTGGTTCATAATATATAATACATATTCTCTAAGATTGTAGAAGTTCTTTTCTTATTGCTCCTTCTGTCCGTCTATCCAAAATTGTCTTCAACATTCGTATTTCAACTAACCATCTCTTCTGAACACTCTATGCTTTTTTTTAAAAAATCATGATTCTCATATTGGAATCATGATTCCAGCCTGTTACCCAATTTCAAAGTCATATTTACGTCTTAAAGTTTTTGTTACAGTGGCACTGTATTTCCATATGCCAAAATCTGTATTAGTTTCATGGGTTTGCCATAAGTGACCAAATATTGAGTCAAGTGAGGCCAGCCTGGACAATTTAGGAAGTCCCTGCCTCAAAATAAAAACTAAGTCTTTAAAGTTGGCACTAGGACCTTTTTAAGAAATTGGTTTTTTTGAGAGGGTCATACTGGGGAATGAATCCAAGACTCCCTCCCCCAAATTGTTTCGTTTTGTTTTGTTTCTTGAGGCAGGATTTTGCTATGTAGTTTAGGCCGAGTTTGAACTCACTGCGTAGCCCAGGCTGGCCTTGAACTTGCAGCGATCCTCCTGCCCCAGCCTCCTGAGTGCTGGGCTGACATGTGTGGACCACTACATCTGGCTCTTAAAAAATTTTCTTTTTCTGTTAGGTTTTTTAAATTTCATTTTATTTTATTTTTTGAGACATTATGTTGCTAAGTAGCTAAATTGCCCAGGCTGGGCTCAGACTCTTAATCTTCCTGCTTCACTCTCACAAAGTGCTGGGATTACAGACATGTGCAACTATGCCTGACCTAAGTTTTTAGTTTTTTGCTTTTTAAAAAAAAAGTGTTAAAATATATATATCATGAAGTGAAATAAGCCAGGCCAGCAAGACAGAAACCCCATGTTTTCACTTATAGATGGAATCCTAAATAATTGAACTCACAGAAGCAGAGAGTAGAATCATTGTTACTAGAACCTAATCCCTAAGGGGTGGAGGAAATAGGGGGATGTTGGGCAAAGGTTAGAAATTTGCAGTTAGATAGAATAAATGTACTGTATTTATGGTGGTGAATAACTTGATTCAGTCATTGCACACTGTACATATATTGATACATCATTGTGTACCCTGTAATTTATATACAATTTTCCAGAAAATAAAAAAAAAACTTACATTTTAACCATTTTAACTATATAATTCAATGGCATTAAGTACATTCATAATGTTTTACTACCCTCACCATTATGTTTTGCCCCAAATGAAAACCCTATGCATTAAGCAGTAACACTCCATAGGCCTTCTCTCCATCCTTGGTAAACTTTAATTTCTATGAATTGGCCTATTCTAGCTGTTTTATATAAGTAGAATCATACAATATTTGTCTTTCATTGTTTGGCTTATTTTACTCAGCATGATGCTCCCAAGGTTCTTCCAGTTTTAGCAGGTATCAGAACTTCCTATTCTCTTTTATGACTGAAAAAACATTTCCATTGTATTTTGTTTATCCATTCATCCAACAGTGGTTAGTTGAGTTGCTTCTTCCTTTTAGCTTTTGTTGACAATAGTGCTATTAACATTAGCGTAAAGTATTTAAGTACCTGCTTTCCATTATTTTACTTGTATGTCTAGGAATGGATTTGCTGGGTTATGTAGGAATTTAATTTTTTTTTTTTTCTTTTGAGGTGGGGTTTCACTGTGTAGTTCAGGCTGGCCTTGAAC
This sequence comes from Hystrix cristata, assembly GCA_004026905.1. Lineage (NCBI taxonomy): Eukaryota > Metazoa > Chordata > Mammalia > Rodentia > Hystricidae > Hystrix > Hystrix cristata. The sequence continues at coordinate 74,414 of PVJO010004838.1, forward strand.
TCACTATGTAGCTCAGGCTGACCTCAAACTCCTGGTGATCCTCCTGCCTCAGTCTCCCAAGTGCTGGGATTACAGGCATGCATCACCATGCCTAGCTGTTTATCTTTTGAGGCACAGTCAGATTTTATTTTGGGGGAGGTAATAGGGATTGAACCCAGAGCCTTTGCACTGAGCTATACCCAAGACTCCTTTTTTTAAATTTTTTTTTTATTTTTACCAAGAACATGTATTGGTACATTGTATACATAATAATCATAATCAGCATGGTTATTTTGTACCTGTACATGATACATCTTGGTTTTCCCCCCTCTTCCCTCCTTCCCCTCCCCTCCCTTCCATTCACCCACCCCTCCCTATTTACAACAAGTGTAGTTACACTTTTCCAATTTTTTCCCCTTTTATCTTACTTTTCTTTTAACCTTCTTCTTTATCCCCCTTTTCCCTATCTAGTTCTCCTCTCTTTTGAATACTATCTCTCTCTTTTTTTTTATTTTTTATTTTTATTTTTTTATTTTTTTATTTTATTTTATTTTTTTTGGTGCTGGGGATTGAACTCAGGGCCTTGTGCTTGCAAGGCAAACACTTTAACCACTGAGCTAAATCCCCAGCCCTCTCTCTTTTTTTTTAAACATAATATCTATTCTGCCCCTTTTTCCTTATTTACACTTATGGTTTCTCATATCAGAGAAACAATTCGATGTGTACTAATAAGTGTCTGATTTATTTCACTTAATAGTATGTTCTCAAGGATCATCCATTTACATACAAATGGCTCTAGTTTATCCCAGACTCCTTTTTATTTTTTATTTTGAGACATGTTTGTGACACTGAGCTGCCCGCGCAGGGGTTCAATTTAACCTCCCAGAGTTCTGAGATTAGAGATATGTGCCTGCCATACCTAACTTTGCCGAAGTGTTTTCCGCAGTTGCTGGACCATTTTCAGTTCCCACTAGTAATGGATGGGGGTTCCAATTTTTCCATGTCCTTACCAATAAATGTTATTTTCTCCTATTTTAGTATATGTGCTGCTGAAGTGAGCACTGTTATTTTCTCCTAGCATGTGTAAAGTGGTATCTTATTGTGGTTTGGATTCGAATTTTTCAAATGACTAATGAAACTGAGCGTCTTCTTGTGTGCCTTTTGGCCATTGGTATATCCTTTTTGGAGAAATGTCTGCTTAAGTCCTCTGTTCATTTTTAAATTGGGTTTGCCTTTTTATTGTGGAGTTGTAGGAATTCTTCTGTATATTCTGGATATTAAACTATTAGCAGATATGCAAGTTCCAGATATTTTCTTATATTCTGTGGGTTGTCTTCTCACTCTTGTGAAAGCATCCTTTCTTTGATGCACAGAAATTGAATCTTAACATGATATACATGCCATGCTCAAGGTCTAGCACTGCAAAAAACAAAAACTCTACAGAAACTCTTAAAGTATCAATGTAATTAATAGAACTAAGGAAAAAACCCTACATTATCATCTCATTTAATGTAAAAAGAAGCATTTAATAAAATCCAGTGACTTTTCATTATAAAAGTATTTCAGAAAATTAGAAATAGAAGGGAATTTTTTAAGATGTTAAGTCTGTATTTGAAAAAATCATAACTAACATACTCATTGGTACAAGACTGAAAGCTTTCCCCTTAAGATCAGGAAAAGATGAATATGTCCTGGTTGTCACTTCTACTCAACATAGTATTTGAAGTTCTAGATGGAACAGTTAGGCAAGAAAAGAAGAAATAAAGGCATCCAAATTGGAAAGGAAAAAGTAAAACTTTCTTTATAGATAATGATCTTATATGTGAAAACCCTGAAAATCCACAAAAATACTGAGAACTAATAATAAATTCAGTAAAGTTGGAGGGATACAAAACCAACACATTAAAATTAATAGTAGTTCTACACACTTACAATGCGCAATCCCAAAAGGAAATAGAGAAAACCATTTTGTTTACATTAACAGTCAAAAGAATATAATAGTTAAGCACCTGTGTCCTTTTGCTTTAATTTTAGTAGTCCTTGAATGAGTCCTTCCTTTATGACCAGAAAGATGTACTGAGGCTTATTTCATATACTACTTTTTCAAGAAACCCTGATACCTTTCAGTGGGAAATAGTCTAAATTCAGACAACCTTTTTGAGTCTTTTGCTGATGGTATCATTTGCTTATCTCCCTTTTATTTTTTAGCCCACATCTGTCTTCTCTTTCACTTTTGTTATTAAAATTCTCTTTAAGATCACTTAAATAGACTAATAAACACCAAAGCTCATGGATGCTTTTTGGAGATATTTTTGTTTGGCTTTTCATAGACATTTGGCCTCTTGTCTTTTTCCTCTTTGAAATTTCTGTTTTATAAGATGGTATTCTCATGACTCTACTCTTGAACTGCTCCTTTGCAATCATCATTGTCTCTTTTGTACGTGCCCGAGAAGTTCTTTTCTAAGCCTATAAGTATTTTTCTTGGGCAGTCTCTTCTATGGTAGTAGTTTTACACCTACCCATTAAATACATTATGTGATTTCCTTTCTACTTCTTTCTGTTTTGTTTCAGAAACTTACAATTCGTATTTCCAAATCATGCTTTGACTCTTGTTTTGATCCCTCAGAAATATTGCAAGTTCACTGTCCCTACAACTGAACTCTTCTTTTTCCCTTGCCAGTTACTTGTTTTCCCAGATACTGTAGTGCCTTTTCCTTTGCAACCTGCTTTTTTCATGTAGTCTTTTAGTTATGTGTTTAGTCACCCAGGTTAGAAACCTCAGAGTAATCTGTGCTTCTCATCTTTCCCTTATCTAGTTTCTGTTGCTGAGTCTTGTCCATACTATATCAAATACAGTTTTTAAAACCTTTTTGATTTCTACTGCCGCCACCTTAGTTCTAATACTCATTTGTTTGTCTTTCTTCTTTGCCTTTACAGCTTTTTTCTCCTTCTTTGCTTCTCCTCTATTCCATTCATTTTTATGCACTTGGAGACAGATTTGTCTTTGAAAATAAAAATTCGTTCATCAGTAATAAGTTGATGTCCTTAATATTTTCCAGTTCTCTAAGATATGGCTTGGTAAGAGTTTGTCCCTGCAACAAGAAGCAGCTTGTTTCACAGATCTGACTCTTTTCAGAAATTTACTTTTCCTTCATAGGAGAGTTTCTTTTTCATTGCCTGTTACTACTATGGTAGGCTTGGTAGGGTTCCTACTTGTGCCCCTCAGGCAGTATGGGGACAGGATCTTTGACTAATTCTATTCAGTACAGCTGAGACCATGCATTCATTTATTTGCTCATTTATTTTTTTGAGACAGGGTCTCGCTCTGTTGTTCATTCTGGCTTCAAATTCACTATGTAGCCCACATTGGCCTCAAAATTAAGGTTCTCCTCCTTCCTCAGCCTCCTTAGTGCTAGGATTACAAGCATGCATCACCATGCCCAGTTGATTTTTTTTTTTAAAGAAAATTTTATTAAAACTTAGTATAGAGAATTACAAAATACAACTTTCTTTTATATGGCTGGGCTCAGAAAAATAGGCAACATTTGCCTTCTGAGCCTGCATCCTGTCTTCTGGTGAGCAGAGGGCATCTTTTCTTTGAAACTTGGAAGGCAAGTGGACAGCTGGGAGAAAGAATTCATATTTTTCCCTCTTTTCCCTCACCTTTAATTTGTTTCTTGAGTAGCTAAAAATGAGAATATCAGTTAATTTGAGGACATTAAATCTCTTTCCTATTGTTATTTTTTGGCCCCAGTAGAGCAAATAGACCATCAGTATAGGAACGATTCATTCATTCTGCAAATATTTAGGACTCATGTCATGCATGCTTCCAAGTGTGAACAAGAAAGAAAAAGGCTGTGTAAGTGGTGGGGGCAAGATAGAAAATAAATAAGAAATAGGTAAAATAATTTCAGATAGTGAAAAAAATAGTATGTCATAGGATAATATGATAGTGGTTGAGGTAGGGAGAAGCAGTAGTAGATATTTCTCTGAGTAGCTTGTTGGTTGATATATTTTTAAAAGGTCTTTAAGATTTCCCTGGCTCCTGTGTAAGAGATATATAAACTTCAGAGAGCAAAATAAGAAACAACATTAATTAGGAGGCTGTTAATACAATTGTGAAAGGAACTGGAGTAGGATGGAGGTGGTAACTTGTAATATATTTTAGAGGTGGAGTCAGTAGGGCTCGTTGATGAATGTAGGAAAATGATGGCCACTGGTGTCTAGGTTTTCAGTTTGAAAAGCTTTATCTTTTATATTCTTTTCCTTTTTGTGCTGGAATTGAACCAAGGGCCCAGTGTTAAGAACTCTACCATTGAGCCACACTGCACCCTCATGCCAAAGCTACTCAACCAAAAGATGGAGGGAGAGGGGAGGGGAAGAGGATAAAAAAATTAAGATGTGTTATATAAATGTACCAACCCCCACCTAAGAATGTAATCATTATGTACTATAAACATGTACTAATAAAAATAAAACAGTAATAAAAATATCAAAAGATATACTTTTATTTTTACTTATTGTTTGGAGCACCAGTGACTGAATGCAGGGCCTTTGGCATGCTAGCCAAGCACCACTGAGGTATATCCTCAGCTGTGAAAAATTAGATAACTGCCAACATTATAAACCAAGATGGGAAAATTGGGGAAAGACTACATACAGGAATGAGGGGAAGGAGGAAGCAATTATTTCCTTGCTTTAGATCCCTCCACTTATTTAAAAATTGCTCATGATTATCTAACAGCTGCAATGTAGTCTAGATCAGATTCCCCCCCCAACTCTCCCTCCCATCTCTTTCTGTCTTGGTGGTTTTAAATTTTGAGACAGGGTTTCACTAAATTACTCATCCTGGCCTTGAACTTGGTATTCTCCTAACTCAACCTGTTGAGTAGCTGGGATTATAGTGTGTGTCACCATACTTGGCCCAGATTGTTTTGTGATAATACAGCATATACGTTGAAATCATAATTTTAATGGCTTCTTAATATTTTATGGCATAGGTACACTGTAATGTGGGAGCGGTCTTCTATTCTTTAGATTATATTAAAGTATTTTTGTGAAAAACAGGGCTAAACTGGAGGGATTGATGAGACAGAAGATTGATAGACAAAAGGCACAGGATTCTTTTTGAATGAATGAAAATCTAAAATTGATTGTAGTAATGGTTGTACAACTCTATGAATATACTAAGAAGCTGCTGAATTATGTACTTTAAGGGAATGAATTACACAACATATGAATTACATTTTAATAAAGGTGTTTAAAGAAAAGAAGCTAAACCAAACAGTGTTATATGTAATTTCTGTCTATGGCTACAGTTTCTAAGAAGTGAATTTATTGGTTCAAGGCATGTGAAAAACATATTTGATATAAAGGAGGTATAATTTACATAGTGTAAAACCCATCCCTCCCTACCCTTTTTAGTACTGGGGATTGAATCCAGGGGCTTTGCACTGACATACATCCCTATTCGTTTTAAGAAACATTTTTTAAAAAGAATTTTGAGACAGGATCTTACCGAGTCACCAGGTTGTCCAGGCTGGGGTCCGACTCGTAATCCTCCTGCCTAAATCTCCCAGACTGCTGGGATTACAGGCGTGCGCCACCATGCTGGACAAATTTACCCTTTTCTTATACAGTTCTGTAAGCTTTGATAAAGCTTATATTTTAGAACTAGTACCACAGTCAAGACACAGTTCATTCCATTACCACCCAGATTTCTTCATGCCCGTTTATAGCCAGGCCATCCCCTACCTGTAAGCCCCTAGCAACCACTGATCTATTTTCTATTTTATAATTTTTGTTTTTCAGAAAATCGTATATATTGTCTGTCATTTGACTCTTTCACATATGGTATTATGTATTTGAATATATATTTTCACAGTGCTGGGAATTGAACCCAGGGCTTCTTGAGTGGTAGGCAAGCTCTCCTCCACTGAGCATCTCTACCCCTTTTGCTTTAAATATGGGGATCCTCCCATCACAGTTTCTTGAGTAGCTGGGATTATAGGTGTATACCACTGTACCTAACTTCCCTACTTGTTTTTGTATAAACATCTGTTTTCATTTTTTCTGATAAATAATTAGAAGTAAGTTTTTTTTTTTGTACTGGGGATCGAACTCAGGGCCTTGTGCTTGCTAGGCAAGCCTTCTAACCACTAACCTAAATCCCCAGCCCAGAAGTAGGGTTTTTTAAAATCAGCATCAAATTTGTTTATTTTCTAAGTCCTTGTAAAGTTAATTATTGTACATACACGTTAACAGCCGGAAGGAGTAGGATTGCTGGTCATAAAAGTGAGAACCAGGTGCAGTAGCGCACACCTGTAATCCCAGCACTCAGGAGGCTGCGGCAGCAGGATTGCTACAAGTTCAAGGCCATCCTGGGTGGCTACACAGTGAGACTCCATCTCAAAAAAAAAAAAAGTCTGTTTTTTTTTTATTGTGTTTTGAGAGTTCCTTATATATTTTGGATACAAATTCTTTATTAGATATGTGTTTTCCAGTATTTTCTCCGGTCTGTGGCTTATCTTCATTTTCTTAGCAGTGTTTTTTCAAAGAGCAAAAGTTTATTTTTTGATCAAGTTCAGTTTCTCAGTTTCTTCTTTTATAGATTATATTTTTTGTGTCAGGTCTAACCTCTGTACCTTTTAACATTTTGTTTCTTGTCTCTGAAGGTCCTCTGCCTGCTCTTCAAGAACCAGCTCTTTTTCTTTCTTCTCTCTGGTCTTAGACATAAATTAACTATAGTTAAGAATACTAGTGCTTGCATTACTATTTTCAGGCTGTTTTTATACCACCTTCTTCCTTTGGTATCATAGCATGTACAATATATATAATAATTTTTTTACTTATTTGGATTTTTTGAGACAATCTCATTATGTAGTCCAGGTCAGCCTTGAAGTCACTATGCAGCCCAGGCTGGACCCCAGCTTGGTGGGTCTCTCTTGCTATGCTGGCCTCAAACTCCTAGTACTCACAGTCCTTCTGGTTCAGCTTCACAAGTAGCTGGGGCTACTGACCCATGGTACTATTGCTTTTTTTTTTTTTTTTTTGAGTAAGTTGAAGGTTTGTGGTAGGTCTGCATCAGGCAAGTCTGTCGGGGCTATTTTTTCAACTGCACGTGTTTACTTTGTTTCTCTGTGTCACATTTTGGTAATTGTCACAAAATTTCAGACTTCTTATTATAATTGTTAAGGTGATCTGTGATCAGTGATTTTTGATCTTACTATTGTAATTGTTTCAGGGTACTACAAACTGTGCTCCTGTAATACGACAAACTTAATCAGTAAATGTGTGTGTTCTAACTGCTTTACTGACTGGCTCCTCCATCTCTCTCTGTCTGTGGCCTCCCATTTCCTGAGACATGGTAATATTGAAGTTAGTCTATTGAACAATAGGCTACAAAGGCCTTGTAAGTTTTTTAAGTGAAAGGAAGAGTTGGCTCTTTCTCATTTTAAATTAAAAGCTAGAAGTAGTTAAACCTAGTGAGGAAGATAGGTAGAAAACTAAGATAGGTTGACATCTGCACCAGTTAGCTGAGCTGTGATTGCAAAGAAAAAATTCTTGAAGAGAATTAAAAGTGCTACTCTACTGAACACATGGATGATACGAAAGCAAAGCAGCTTATTGTGGGTATGGAGAAAATGAAGAAAGTTTTAGTGGTCTGGATAGATGATCAAACCAGCGATAGTATTCCCTTACATAAAGCTCAATCCAGAGCAGGGCCCTAATTCTCTTCAGTTCTAGGATAACTGAGAGATGAGGAAGCTACAGAAAAAAATCTTTGAATCTAGCAGAGATTGGTTCATGAAGTTTAAGAAAAGAAGCCATCTCTTTAACATGAAGATGCACAATGAACAACAAATGTTGAAGTACAATAGTTACTACAGCAAGTTATGCAGAAAAGCAGAAATAATTGGGCTACCTAGTTGAGGGTAGCTACAAAAACAAGAGATTCTCAAGGTGCATGAAAAAGCTTTATATTGGAAAAAGATACCATCTAGGTCTTTCTTAGCTAGAGAGGATAGGTCAGTGCCTGGCTTCAAAGTTTCAAAGGACAAACTGACTTAGAGGTTAATGCAACTGGTTTTAAATTCAAGTCAGTACTCTTTACCATTCTGAATATCCTAGTAACTTTAATAGTTATACCAAATCTTCTCTGCCTGTGCTCTCTGTAAATGGAACAACAAAGTCTGAATGGGATACATCTTTCTACAGTATGGTTACTGAATGTTTTTTAACTTTTTCTTTTTGTGTTTTGAGACAGTGTCTTGTTACTTAGTTCAGGCTGGCATTGAACTCACTGTGTAGCTTAGGCTGGCCTCAAATTTGTGGCAGTCCTCCTACCTCAGCCTCCTGAGTGATAGTGGGATTACAGGCATGTGTCACCTTACCTGCCCAGTTACCAAATATTTTAAGCCCACTTTTGAGACCTAATTTCAGGAAAAAAGATTCATTTCAAAATATCACTGCTCGTTGACAATGTACCTGGTCATCTAGGAACTGTGATTGAGATGTACAATGAGATTCATGTTGTGTTTGTGCCTGCTAATACAATATCCACTCTGCAACCCAAGTATCAAGAAATAATTTCAACTGTTAAGTCTTAAGAAGTACGTTTCACAAGGCCCTAGCTGCCATAGATATTGATGGATCTGGGAAAATTGAACCGAAAACTTTCTGAAAAGGATTCACCATTCTAGATGCCATTAAGAGCATTTGTTGCCACGTGTGGTGATGCACACCTGTAATCCCAGGACGGCTGAGGCAGGAGGATTGTGAGTTTGAGTCAGATTTGGCTATATAGATTTGGCAATATACTTCGAGGGTAGCCAGGGCTGCCTAGTGAGATCCTGTCTCAAAAAATGGCACCCCCCCCCAAAGAAAAACCCCAGCCCTTAAAAGCATTTGTCATTCATGGGAAGAAGTGAAAATACCAACCTTAACAGGAGCGTGGAAAACATTGATTTAAGCTCTCATGTATGACTTTGAGAGGTTCAAGATTTCAGTGGAGGTTAACACAACTACAGATGTGTTAGAAATAGCAAGAGAACTAGAAGTAGAGCCTGAAGATGTGACTGAACTGCTGCAATCTTATGATAAAACTTTAATGGATGAGTAGTTGCTTTTTATGTATAAGCATAGAAGGTGTTCAAAGTAGACTCTAGAGGTGAAGTCTACTTGTGAACATTGTTGAAATGACAACAAAGGATTTAGAATATTACATAAATGGGTTGCTAAAGAAGTGATAGGGTTTGAGAGGGTTTGAGAGGATTGACTCCAATTTTAAAAGACGGTCCATGGGTAAAGTTCTATCATAGAGCATCACATGCTACAGAAAAGTCTTTTATGAAAAGAGCAATCAGTTGATATGGGAAATTTTAATTGATTTATTTAAAAAAAATTGCTACAGTCATCTCAAAATTTTACAGCCACTACTGTGACCAGTCAACAGCCATCAACTTGGTGGCAAGCTCTTCCACCAACAAAAAGATGATGACTGGCTGAATGCCGAGACGATGATTAGCATTTTTAGCAACGAAATATTTTTAAATTAAGATATATACTTTTTTTGGTACATATGTTATCACATTCTTTTTCTTTTTCTTGAGGTTTTTTTCGGGGGTAGTGCTGGGCATCAAACTCAGGGCCTTGTGCCTGCTAGGCAAGCGCTCTACTACTTGAAGTAAATTCCTGACCCTGCCTCACACTTGACTACAATATAGTATAAACTGGAGGAATATATGCACTGGGGGAAAAATTTATGTGACTCACTTAACTTCAGTGTTCTGAATACAAACCACCATGTTTCCATAGTATGCCTGTATGATAAGATGAAGTAAATTTAAAGTGAAAGTGTATTGCAAGGATAATTTAGTATGGTCAACAGGGCATAATTGTAAATGTGGAGTACCTAATAACAACTTCAAAATACAGAAACAGAAACTAAAATGAGTAAAGGAGTGAGCAGAATCTCCAAGTATGTTTACTAGATGTATAGGTCTGTCAATTGTTAGAACAAGGCAAATAAGACACAAAATTGTGTGATATTTGTAGAAACATTATTCCAATCAGCTATAGTATATGCTTTTAAGTATACACAGAGGGAGCACCAAGATAGACATAATTTGGACCATAAAAACTTCACTAGTAAAACCCAAATAATTGAAGTAATAGAGAATGTATTTTCTGACCTCAGGGGTATTAAGTTAGGAATCACTAACGATAATTAATAATACTAAAAGTTGAAAATTAAACATAGTTCAAGATAAACCATATGTGAAAGTAAAAAAAAAAATCACAGTGTTTTGAAATAAATGATAATGAAAACAAGTTATCAGTTTTGGGATGCATTTAAAGCAGTGCTTAGAAATATATATAGTTTTAAACACTTAAGAATGATGTCAACTCATTACAACTTCAAATCTTGAAAGAAAATTGATGTCAAATCAACAAGCTAAGCAAAGAAAGCAAAGTAAACCAAAACAAGTGAAGGAAATAATGAAAATACAAGCAAAAATCAGTTGAATAGAAAAATGAAGAACAGCATAAAAATCAGAGTCCAAAAGCTGCTGTCTGGGCCTGGGGATTTAGCTCAGTGGTTAGAGTGCTTGCCTCACAAGCACAAGGCCTTGAGTTCGATCCCCAGCACCAAAAAAACAAAAAACCAAAAAAAGAAAGCTGATTTCTATCAAAGTGAAAAAGATGCAAATTGCCATTCTCAGGAAGGAAAGTAGGAACACAGAGAGGAGGCTGCATATGCGAGAGGAACCTGTACTTGTGGTCTCAAGAGGAAAAGGAATTGGGATACAGAATACTCATCCTTTCCTGAAGAGAGGCCACTGCAATTCCAAGGAACAAACAGGTCTCAGGACATCGGGAGCAGCTGCCTCCATCTCTGAAACTCGGCTAAAGTGTGGAGAAGGATTTCAGGGTATTTCTGGGAGTCTGCCATTAACAGCTGAAAAGACAGCTATTATAGGGACGCATCTTGAATTTTCTCCAAGAAAAAAACTACCACATATACAAGTATCACTGAGCAACATGGAGTTCCAATGACAATGATATGTAAGACAAGATTCTTTCTAAATCACAGGAAGGTAATGGAGAGAATAGATAGGTTTTGTAACAGGAAAATTTTAAGTCCAGAATGTAGAATAGGTAGGTTTTGTCCAGAATGTAGAATAGAATGTAGAATAGGTAGATTTTATAACAGAAATATTTTAAGTCCAGAAGATCGGGGCCAGTGAAGATAAATTACTAATTTTGTAAGAAATCTAGTTTTGGTTAAATACTGAGTTCAGTATTAGAAGAAACTTGTGCTCCTTTTATTTATTTATAATTGACTGTGATTTTTCTGAGTCCCATTCTCATTGCTGAGGCCTTTAGAAAAATTTTCTTACTTGATATTTTTCACAACAACTCTAACAGAGAGTTTACTTTTTTACCATTAACAGTTTAGGCGGGGATTTGTTAGAATTGGTTGGAATTCCATTTTTGGTCTCTTTGGCGCCAAAGCCAGTTCTTATGATTCCCACATAGTGCTACATTCATTCTGCTTTCTTGCAAACTTATTAAATACTTTGACAACCAATGTGTGGTGCAAATATAACTTACTAACAAATCCTATGCTGGTGGCATTTTATATTATCTCATGTTTTAGACAGTATAAAACAGGTTTCTCAGCCTTGATATTCTTTAAAAACAAACAAAAATCAACCTTTACCTTCTTGTCCTTTGGAGCCAGGTAATTGTTTGCCATGGAGAGAACCTTCCTCTGTATTCTGTATAGGATGTTTGTTGCAGAATTTCTGGCCTCTGCCTACTGGATCACAGTAGTACCCCCAACTCTAGTTTTAGTATATGTGCTGCTGAAGTGAGCACTCAACCCTAGTTTTAACACCCAAAAATATTTCTAGATGTTACCAGATATCCCCTGAAGGACAAAATCACCTCCAGTTCATAACCATGTATGTATTTTATGGAAATTATATCCTTTTACACATTTTAAAAAAATACTCTGGAGTAGTATTTAAAAGCCATAATACTTTCAAAGTAAACTTGTAACTTTTAACTCTGATAGTTCATGCTAATTTCAGACAGCCTCTCTGGAAAGTGGTTACATTTCTTGGACCACTTTGTATGCCATTTTGGTAACTGCCATTAACATTTTAATAGGTACTAGGTGAATGGTATTCTAAATTTATATGTAAACTGATAATGCTTATGTTATTACTTAAACCATATTAATTGGAATTCATTATGATGTAACTCTTGGTTTATCTTCATGCATCAGAACCCAATTTAAATATTAGAAATTGTATCCTTTTTTGAATAGTATAGTATGTGAGTTATATCTCCATAAAGCTTGCATTAAATTAAAAAAGTAGGAAAACCATGATAAATAGGCATTAAAATATAATAAGAGAATGTTATGAGGAATTTTATCTTAATACATCAAGCTACTTAAGATGAAATGGACAAATGTCTTTTTTGGGGGGGATTGTGCTGGGGATTGAATTCAGAGCCTTGCACTTGCTAGGCAGGTCCTCTACCAGTGAGCTAAATCCCCAAACCCTAGACAAATGTCTTGACTCAAATTACCAAAAATGAAACAAGAAGGGTAAGAAATTCTTTTTTGGGTTTTTTTTGTTGTATGTTTGTTTTTTGTTTTGTTTTTTTTTGGTGCTGGGAATCAAACTCAGGGCCTTGTGCCTGCAAGGCAAGCACTCTAACCACTGAGCTAAATTCCCAGCCCCAAGAAATTCTTTTTTTAAAAACTCAAATCATTGCACCTTCTCACAAAATTGCATGCCCATATGGCTTTACTAACTAGCAAAACTATCAAATACTTAAGAAAGAAACAGTAGTGCTTTTACTCAAACTTATTCAGAAATTATGAGGAAGCAGTATTTTTCAGTTCACTTAATAAGGCCAGCATTACTTTGACACCGGAACAATTGTTGAGAAAACTACTGACCAATATTGGTTGTGAACATATATACAAAAATTCTTATGAATATTATAAACTAAATCCACAGCATAGAAGAAGTATTAATAAACCAGGCATGGTGGTGCACATGGGAGGCTGAGGCAGTAGGGTTACTGTGGGCTGGAGGCCAGCTTGGCCTACATAGTGAGACTCTCTCGAAAAAACAAAACCCCCCAAAAATATCAATAATGCTGTGCATGGTGGCACATGCCTGAAATTCCAGCACTGTCAGAAGCTGAGGCTGGAAGAGCAAAAGTTTGAGCCAAATATGTGCAACATAGTGAGACCATGGATCAGAATAAAAAGGGCTAACGATGTAGTTCTGTATAAAGGTCCTGGGTTCAGTTCCTAGTACCACAAAATCAAAACACTAATCATACGAGGCTTATCACAGGAATGTAAGGTTGGGTTAACATTCAAAAATCAGACTAAGAAAGATGAAACCACATGATTGTTGCAACAGATGTAAAGAAAGCATTTGTAAAATGAAGTTCCCATTCATTTAAAAAACTAGTATCAGTAAGAGAGACTTTCTCAACATATAGCATAATATATTGCTATTACAATATATACAATGTGTATATATTGTAATAGCAATCAAAAGCATGGATAAATTTACAAAAGATTTATAAATACTGTACATTAAATTAAAAACTACAAGCCAATTCTTAGTGAAGTAAGACCTAAATAAATGGATACTGAACCTATACTTACTGATAAAAAAGGCTTGATATTATCAAGATATACCCATCTTCTGTGAATTGATTTATGAATGAAACATTCAAAAATTGGTAAGATGGGAATTACAGTTTCAGATCTGCCTCGTGAAGACGTTGGAAGAGTCATCCTCATCCTTCCAGTGTTTATAATTTGTCATAATGAAAATTTACAAGCATCATTCTCATATCCCATCTTTTTTTTATAGTATACCAGTTGGAAATCTCTGGTCTATAGAAAATTTAACATGAGAAGGTTTCCTTGGGAATAGTTCATATTGCTGTTATGATTAAGGAACAGAGAAGTGCTCCTGGAAATAGGAAACACAGGCCAAAACCAGATTTTTGCAGATAACGAGATTAGCAAAGATTAAAAATATTGATAATTTCATATGCAATAAGAATATAAATACAACTACTTTGGACCTCAATTTTAAAATTTTTCATCAAAAATTTTTAGTACTGATATTCTTTGATCCAGCTATTGCACTTCTAGAAATTTACCCTGCAGGTAAATTTGTAATGCCAAGCATTTAAAGAATTATAAATATCCACAGCAATTAATGACAGTGAAGCATAGCCATAATTAAATAAAAAACTGCATCCATAGACTCCAGTACCATTTGGTTGTTACAGTATGTGTTACTGTATGTGCTAGTTTCAAAACACGGCAGCAGCAAACAAAATGGTTTTATGCATTTAAAAATAAGATAGTACATGGTAGTTGTATTAAAGAGTTAAAGGAATATATTCCAAATATTTGATAACGATCATGTCTGAAAGAAAGGTTATGGACAACTTTCACATGGCATTTAAATGTATTAAAACTATAGGAAGCTTTGTAATTTCTGAAAAGCAATAGTTCTTTGTTTTTTTTCTTTTGTGGCACTAGGGATTGAATCTTGGGCCTTGCACATGGTAGAGGATCACTCGGCTACTGAGCCATATCCCCATTCCTTTTCATTTTTTAATTATTTAGAGACAGGGTCTCACTAAGTCATCCTGGCTAGCCTTGATTTAGTCCTTAGACTGGGGAAAGAAAAATAATTTTTTTCAGAAAGTACAAATGAATCATCAGTAGCCATGTAGTTGTGCTACTCATGTATTAATAATATCCATGTAAGAATCAGAGTGAAGCAGTAGGTTTTCTAATTTGAGAACAAAACTCTGAAAGCTCTCTTAAAGTTCATAGAGGTGAAACACAACCAAATGAAGCTGCCTGTCAAGACTTAAGTCTCAAGCCAAGAAAAAAATGCTAGAAATACAGTCATGTGCCAAATAATGACATTTTAGTCTCAGTGATCGACCACATCTATTAAATTGTCCCCTAATGTTATATAATAGAGTTGAAGAATTTTTACCTCCTAGTGATGTTCTAGCCATTCTGTATATAGTTATAGCTCTCTCCTAGTGATGTTCTAGCCATTCTGTACATGTAGCACAGGGTATTACACATTTGTGGTAATGCTGACATTAAGTTTTCTGTGAAACTGTATGCTATGTGATACTGGCAGGCATCCTCCATTATCTTGTGTTTATGCGTCTCAAGTGGCAATGCTGAGTGAGTGACCATTTGGTTTTGTGTAAGTATACTTTATGATTTTTATATAAGAATGAAATCACCCATGGACACGTTTCTCAAATCTGTTGCTGTTAAGGTGATGCATTATGGTAGACTCCATATCAGCCAGGTGAGGATTTAAGGGAGCAGAAAATAGGAAAGAATTAGGAAAGAATCAGATAAGAGCAGAAGAAAAAGAGCCAGGTCTGGGAAAGTCGAAGGCAATTTTTTTTTATTCTTATCCTGAATACAACATAGCAAGAGTTCTAGAACTGTGGAGCTAGGAAGTCTAACCTGAATGAACAATCCTGCCCTTCTAAAAGTTTAGGAAAATCACTTTTACATAAAAAAGAAAAGAAAAATCTTGTTGAATCTCAAAATTGTTTTAGGAAAAAAGAGCAAGAAACAGAACAATCTGTAGACAAAAACTAAGCAGAAAAGCTGATGTAGCTGCTGTATTAGTAAGTCACTTTCTATAAAGTATGGACAGAAAGCCCTTCTCTCACTTGAGTGGCATAAATATGTTACATCTGTTGTTTTTCCCAATAAGTCTTTGTTGTGGAAGTCTTTACAATCTCATTTCGACCTTATAAAGGGTTGGTCTTTTCATCTAAATGCCCAAGAAATTTTTAAATTTTTCTTTATAATCCAGTAGCTGTTATTAGATGATGTCTTGGTGTTGGTTATTTTGAGTTGGATTTCAAAATGTTTCAAGTTTTTGTTGTTGTTGTTGTTGAAGTTTTTTTAGTTTCCAGGAAATTAACCATTAACCTTCTGACAGTGTCTGAAACCATTCAAGCCTGGGCGGATTTGGCCCTTATTATATATCATTTTATCTCTTGCTCTAACATTATACCCCATTTCTTCTGAGTGTTGTGGATTCTTCAACTTTCTGGTCCACTCTTTGCTATCTAAAACTCCTTTCTCTTTTCCTATAGTAAATATGTTTTCTTCTTTGTAGTCTAAGAGCTGTCTTCTTAATTTACAATTAAGTTAAATTTCTTTTTTGTGGGGGAGTCCCAGGGATCGAACTCAGGGCCTTGTGCTAAGTTAAATTTCTGCTTGTTAAATAACAGCATTTTATTCTTCTCCATGATCGCATTAATCTAACTTTGTGCAATAACCATATTCCCTAATAAATTATGAAAAAGATAGAACTCTGTATTTTTTCTGTTTTAACATAATGACCAAAACAGTTTGGGCCTGATTTGCCATGTAAGTATGTGTTGGCTAACTGAATGAATTAGTCATGTTAACTATAAACTGTATTTCCCTAAAAGTAAGACTGGGTCATATTAATTTTTGCTTCAAAAGACACAGTAGGGTTTATTTTCAGAGGATGTCTTATTTTTTCATGTGTAGCAATCTACATTTATTTGTATACAAAAATCTATATTTATTCAAATACAGTCATGTCATCATCTTCTAGAGCATTATTATAACTCTCTAAACCCCAAATTCTGGCCTGTATTTCTTGTGACTTCATTTCCTGTAGAACCATTAATCCCAATCTCTGGCGTCCAGCAAGAGCTCTCCATAATACTTGGAGCATAACACCAATTTTGTGTACAATGTACAAAATCGTGGGTATATAATACCCTCATTTATTATTTATATCATTTATATTGATAATTTTATGGGTTTTATTATTATTAAACAATGAGTACTTAACAGGAAAAAATCAGAAAAATAAAGTATTTTAAAAATTTATTGTTCATAAAAAAGCATCAAAATTTTCAACATCGACTGTTTTTTGGTGTACAAAGTCTTAAAAAAAAACAACAAAAGTAAATTCCTATATGAACTACAATGAAAATACCAATGGAACCGAACCACAAAAACAATCTTTACTTCAGTTATCATACCTAAAGGCCACCTTCACACATGACAACAGCATGTTCCATTTACACATGGCTTACACTGACAGCACATGCGTTTTGCTTTCTTGGTCCCTTTGTGGGACATACTTGACATCTCTCTGGTCTTGCTTTTTTGTTAGGAGGTTCTTATTGTATTATACAATGTGTAGTGAAAAGGAATATAAAATATCAGTAAAATAAATACTAAGTTTTTTATACATATTGAATGTTTAGAATAAACATCAGCACTTTCACATCCACTGTGTACTTGCTTACAAAACCTAAAAGATAACATCAGAAATCAATTCCTATGTGAATTACAACGAAAAACAAATCTACCACAGAAAGGAAAGTAAGTACATGCGCTTCAGCTGTCACCCCCAAGGCAAGCTTCACACATAACAACTGCATGTTCCATACATATGTCTCACACTGACAGCACAGGTACTTACTTTCATTTCCTGTGCTCTAGACCCTTCTTGTCACTTCTCTTGTCTTCTTCTTTTGTCAGGCGCTTCCTACTGTATTTTACAACATACACTTAGCTGGAAAATAAGATATGACAAAATAAAAATCAAATATGTAGTGAGAGTTTAGAATAGACATCAACACTTTCATATCAGCTGTATACTTGCTTACAAAACCTAAAAGATAACATCAGAAATAAATTCCTATGTGAACTGCAATGTAAATACAAACAAAAATCTGTCACAGAAATAATCTTTGCTTCAGCAGTCACCCCCAAGGCAGTCTTCACACATGAAAACTGCATGTTCCATGTACACATCTTGCATACACTCATAGCATGTGTGTTTTGTTTTCCTGTCCTTTTTTGTAGGATACAGTTGACACCTTTTCATTTTTCCTGTTGTTGTAGTAGGTCTTTGTGGTGGTGGGCCTGCCTCTTCATCTGTCAGCTCATCAGTGTGCTCCATAATTTTTTTGTGTAGTTTTCTTGTGCATTTGTTATTTTCTTTGTAAACTATTGAACTATTTATCCCACACATGTTTAGGATCGAGTAAAACACAATCATTGGCCAATTCTTTGTGTTTTGAGTGACATCACAATTGCTGCATAATTCATCAAGAACATCTATTTCTTTCTTTCTTTTTTTTTTTTTTTTTGGTGCTGGGGATTGAACTCAGGCCCTTGTGCTTGCCAGGCAGGCAGTTTAAACACTGAGCTAAATCCCCAGCCCAAGAACGTCTATTTCACTTTCGGTCTTGTGGAAAGTTACCATCTCAGGCTTTGGTTTTGTGGAGGGTCCATGTCAGTATTTCCATCATGGTGCAATGGTGATGTGTTAACATCAGCAGTACTAGTTTGATTTTCTTTGCCATATATGAGGCCAATGAAATCCAAAGATTGTACTGTACAATTGTCTGTTTTGAAATTGCAACCTTTCATTTTGAATTTAGTTCTGTTCTTGTGTATTGTATGGTTCCTACACTGGTCAACTTGTGCTCTATTAGCAAATGTAATATCATTTGGAAACTGGTAAACCAACTGTCAAATGTCACATTCTGATTAATTTGGGAGATGGGAGCAACAAGTCTGTTCATAGCATCATTCAGTTTTTTACTATACAAATAAGAACATGATGGCTGAGTTCTGGAATAAATTTCTAAATTGAAAGCGTAATGTCTTCATGTCTACTAGGGCATAAATTTTTCTGCCATATTTTGAAGGGTTGTTTTTTTGGCATCTACAGCCTAAAGCTACAGCAACCAGGAAATGGTGCTAGGTGTTCATCAATAGGCAAGTATTCAGATGGTGTGTGAATTTCTTGACAGTTACTCATAAATTGTTCAAATGAGCAAATAGCAGCCAGATTATCAGTTCTTTTTCTTTCTTGGTAGGTGCTTTAGTCATCAGACCTGAGGCAATTTTGAAGGAAACCAAATCTCCTCAGTGTGTCATTGTTATTCTACAGATTTGAAGCCCACACCCCTAAGTCTTTTACATCCTCAAATCTTCTACATTCCTAGGATTTTAACAAGATAAAGCTGTGCTTAAAGAACAGCAAACCTAGGAATGCTTTCTGTTCAGCTTCTGAGGTATCATAATGAGCACATTTTTGAGTATGGCTATCAGTGCATACAGAATGTTTTACTTGTATTTCATCATTTGTGTATGTGGCATTTCACCTGTTGCAAACAGTCTCCAACATTGAATGGCAGTGCTGGCATTCCATCCAATGGAATCTTGGTTTTACCCCTGCCAAGATTCGCATGATATTTTCAGATGTAGTTCTAAACAATTGCGTTGTTCCATTTGGTTGTGTGGCCATTTTGTACCATTTGACTGTACTAACTTTGCTGTTTTCTCTGTTGTCTGAATCAGGAGGTCATTCCCTGTGGCTATCTGTATCAGTCAATTATTGCTCCATCTCACTGTCACAGGAACTTTGGCTCATATGGCAAATGTTAAATCCTGATTGCACACCTGTTGCTACTTTGGAACTCATGTACACACCTTGCCTTCATCTGGAAAGTGGGTGAATGCACAGGTGGGTTCCTGGTTTCCCCACTCCCAGTTACTTACTGTGAGCCACACCCACATTGCTTGATGGTATAGTACATGTGTACATAAAAGGTGAATGATGTGGGTATATTTTACCCCCTATGATGCTCAGGTAAACATACTTAAAACCTGTTACACAGAGTATAATGTAGGTAAAAACCCCGGTTTGCCAATTTTACACAGGTGCACACACCTTTCTGTTTGTCTTACCAAGTGAGTAAACACAAAGATTGCTTCCTGTATCCCCCAGGCGCAGGCAATGAGATGCTTAGCTGGCTACTATAATGCTAAAGTACAAATTTACAGTAGACTATATGTGATGGGTTTTTAATTCCCTCTCTTGTCCACATAACCTACTCATAATCCGTTGGCAACAAGCTGTCAGTAATTTTATCCCATGAATTCTTCTTCTAAGTCATGACCGTGCAGGCTGGGCTTCACAAAGTTTTCATTAAATCAAGTGTTAATTGAAGACTTACACTACAGGAGTGGCAACAAAAAATGATGACAGTTATGAAAGATGGTGTACACAAAAGCAACAAAAAATTGGAAATACCAAAAATCAGGAAACCTTTATTTCACACAAGTGTATTAAGTACATCTATTACAACACATGATGTATTGAATTATGACAGTTCATGTAGACACAACCACTTCCTTTTGGTATCAAGTGCACATACTTGTGCTTTGTGTCTGTACTGTGGTCATTTGGCAATAGGTCTTGAGTTCATCTGTTTACATAGGCATTTACCGCTTGTCCAAAGGCACCTGCTTGGGTATTTGAAAATAGTTAATTATAATTTATATTATCATCTATTGTAAGTTTTAATATCAAGAATAATATTTATATTTAATTATATATTAGTATTATTATTTTATAGTTGAATACATGTGTGTTACAACAGATGTACTAAATGTGTCTGGCTGATGATCTTAAATGGGACTTATTTTTGGGGTAGGGATTATATTACGAGAATTTTGAAAAATTATGGTAGGCTTATTTTCCAGTTAGGTCCTATTTTGGGGGAAATACAGTATATCTTGAGAGATTTATTTGCTCTTTATTTCTATGATAAAAGATCTCTGGTAGCAGAAAGTATCTTTAAAAATAAGTTTCATCTTTGGAATTCTTTGATTATATGTGGTAGTAATGATATTGGAAACTAACTGAATTTGTATGTGAAAACCAAATTACATGGTGGAGTGCAAAATTATGATATATTTATATTTACATACTTAGTTTTATATTTATGTACTTAGTTTTACACAGTTTAGAAAACCTAACACTATGTGGATCGGTACCCTTGGAGAAACTTGTTTACTCATAGGTTAAATGACATCTTTCTGTGTGTCTACAGATGTGTGTAGTACTCAATTTTAAGGCAGTTTAGTCATTTAACAGTATGTATAGGGCAGCTACTGTGTGCCACACAAATGAAATACAATGGTATATACTAATTACTTATCAAGTCCTAGGTGCTCAAATGAAAGAATTCAATCACTGAGGAATTTCATACCTTTAGGCCCAGCGTCTGAGAGTTAATGGTTGTGCTAATCTAGAACCTTGGTCCCCTGAACTAGTGTTCTATTTGAAATCATACACTCAAAATGAAATTTTTGTGGTAAGAATAAATGACAAAAGGAAATCTTTTGCTTCTGGAAGATTCATGCAAAACATTAAGTCCATATTACTGTCATATAGTAGGTTGAAAGATTAGAGCAGGCATCCTAGTTGAGAGAGGAGAAATTGTGTGAATGGCCGAAAAAGAAGAGAGTAACATATTAAAGGAGTGGTAACTGAATTTGAAGAGACTGTAGATGGATTTGAGAGAGATTTTAAAGTATAAATGGAGCATCCTGACAAAATAAGCATGCTACACTCATTGAAGTAAAGAAATTGAAAGAAAGGCGATGACATTCTTTTTTTTTTGGTGCTGGGGATCGAACTCAGGGTCTTTCGCTTGCTAGGCAAGCACTTTGCAACTGAGCTAAATCCCCAACCCAGGGGTGATGTTCTTGATCTGTCATTTTACAATTTCAGTTATCTTAGGAGTTGAGGATCTTGAAGAAAATTTGTTATTTCAATAAGTTTTATTCTTTGTGAATTTATTCCTTTGATACAGATGGAATTTGCTTCCCTTATATTATTGTTACTATTATCATTATCATTATTATTATTTTGTTTTTGAGACAGGGTCTTGCTATGTAGTTCAGGCTGTCCTTGAACTTACTGTGTAACCCAGGCTTGTCTCAAACTCACTACAATCCTCCTGTTTTGGGCGCCCAAGGGCTGGGATTGCAGGCATGCACCACCACACCCAGCTGTTTTCCTCAAGTTACAAGTACATTTGTTTGCATTATCTCTTCAACAGATGTATTGTTTTTGTGTCATGCATTTTCTTAGGCTTATCTTGCAAAGAAAGGGTAATATTGTTATATAAATTTTACATTCAACTGTCAAACAGGTTAAAGAACACTGGAGTAAAAGAGCAGTTTACATTTATGAATATTTTTTCAAATCTTGTTTTTTTGAGACATGGTCTCTTTAAGTAGTCCATGCTGCCCTTGAACTTCTATGTAGACCACGCTGACCTTAAACTCATGATCCTCCTGCTTCAGTTTCCTGCGTGGCTTTTTCTTCAATCTTGGTGTTCCACATTTTCTTCCAATATCATTTTACTTTTGTATGAAGAATCTTTTTTAGGAGCTGTTTTAGAGGAAGTCTGATGATCATGAATACTTTAACTTCATCAAAGAATATCTATGTATCATGGTTATATCTAAAGGATATTTTTGTTATATATAGATTTATGGGTTAATAGTTCTTTTCTTTCAGTATTTTAAATGTGTTTTTCCAGTTTTCTTTGGCATTCATGGCATCTGATAAAAATCCGTACTATTAGTAAAAGTTTTTCTTTTCTGATTGTTGTAGAGGGTTTTATGTTTTTGCCTTAGGTCTGGACAGTTTATGAGTATCTTGGTGTAGATATCACAGTGGTTATCTTGTTTGGGGTTTGCTTAACTTCTTGAATTTGTAGAGGTGTGTCTTTTGTTAAATGTGGGATGCTCTCAGTCATTATTTCTTCAAATATTTTTCTACATTGCAGTCTTTCTACTCTTCTGGAATTGATGCTATAAATAGTATACATATTGATAATTCATTTTTTTTGTCATTGAGGCAAAATACACATACCATGAAAATTGTCCTTTAACTGTTTTTGAGTGTGTAGTTGTATAGCATTAAGTACACTGACATTGCAATACTACCACCACCATTCATCTCCAGAACTTTATACTTTGTTTTTGAAGTCTGCATAGAATTCAGCAATATAATATATATTAATAAATTGTTTTTATCCCTTATCTTTTCCCTCCCCCTTCACTTCTTGATCCTCTTTTCCTTTGAGAACTATCTCCCTATTTCCTATTATCTTTCTTCTATTTTGTTCTTCATTTTAAAAATTATATGCATGTACCAAGTCCACACAAAGAGTGCAAACATTATTTACTACAAACATGTACAGAAAAGGGGGAGGAGTGGGATCAAGGGATGGGGAAAGAGGAAAGAAAAAGAAGATAAAGGAATTAAAATGTGTTATGTATGTGTACCAACTTTCTACAAGGAATGTAAACATTATGTACCACATACATGTATTAATTAAAATTTAAAATTTGTTTAACCATTTTCCTCCAAAGGGACCTTTTGGTAATTTTTATTGTTACTAATAATGTGACAACAAATGTCTAAAGCATTTTTAAAGGTAAACTGTTGTCTTTTTATTTGTGGGAGGGTTGGTCTCTCTTTCATTGTTGTTTACAGTGATTGTTCTGGAGTTTAGGAGATTGGTAAGGGATATGAGTATGTTGTCAAAAATTAAAATCTATATTATTGCTGATTTAAAAATTCTATATCACAGCCTTATCACCACCTTAAATGTTATTTTCTGCCTATCAAAGTAACACAGGACTATTTAAAATGTTTGAATATTACAGAACAGTTTGTGGTTGAGATGTATATGAATTCTTATGTGTACATACAGTACATAATTAATCTTTATAATTACATTGATATATAATCTTGGTTTAAGGAGGTTCTATTTATTTATGAATGCTGGGGATTTAATCTATGACCTCATGCATGCTAGGCAAACACTCTACCACTGACTTATATCCTCAGCACTTAAGGAGGTATGTTTTAAGTCCAGGTAGATTTTTTGAAAGACTGAATAGTAATGGTTGAGGGATGTAGCTCACTGGTGAAGGGCTAATGCAAGTTCCTGGGTTCAATTCCCAGCATCCTAAATACCTAGCTAGTCTTCAAATGTGATTCCAAAACAGCATGTGTAGGCATTTCAAAAAGTGTTTATAGCTTGGAAAGCAATTTACTAGCATTACTTTCTGGCTTATACTGTTCTAAGTCATATAGATTATACATTTACCTTACCTTTAGACAGGGTAGTGTGTATATTCTCAGTAAAATGTTTATTCAAAAAGAAACTGTCCTACAAGATGAATGATCCATAAATGCTGAGTTTTTAATACTTTTTAGGTACATTTTTATTCATTTCTTATTTACTAATCTAACATGACACTAGAAAATAAGTTTGTGAAGTAACAAATATGAAAATATGTGTAGTAACAAAAATGACTTTTTGTAGTGAGTATGGTGGCTCCCTGTCTGTAATTCCAGCACTCTGGGAGGCTGAGGCAGAGGATCACAAGTTTGAATGTAACCTGTGTGATTTGGTGACCTAGTTAGACCCTGTGTCCAAAAACAAAACATAAACCAAAGCCAGAAAACTTTTGTGACAATTTTGAACTTGATCCTTCATTCTTTACCTATATTATCTTGTTTAATATATTAAATGTAATACATTATAATTACATAGGCCAGGTATGGTTAGAGGCTGCACTTGAAAGGCTGAAGCAGGAGGATAGCTGCAAATTTGAGGCCAGCCTGGGCTACATAGTGAGTTCAGGACTAATCTGAACCCTGTCTCAAAAAAAAAAAAAAATTGTATTATCACATTAATTGTGGTTTTGGAAAAACACAAGGAATTTAGATTTTGGAAATGTCTTTTTTGTGATAGAAAAAGTTAATAGGATATCAGTAAAAGATTGAATATTTTAATTATAGTTAAGATATAACTGACTGAGCTTGCTTTTATTCTTTATGTAAGTCCTTAATGATTCTTGGTTCTACAACATATTTCCTGCTTAAGAAATTTGCAAGTATTTAAATCCTTCTTTCCTTCTGACATATAGATACTGTACATACCAGAGAAACCAGAGAACCATTAATGTTCAGAAGTAGGGACTTGGATTATTTTTGTTGGTATTTGCTTTTTCCTATTGTTTTCATGGAGAGCTAATATGAATTCATTGGGTTTTTTGTACACTTTACTTGGCTTTATCATACTTTTTATTTCGTTAAGGTTGGGTATCCAACTTTGAAAAAATTTGACTTGTAATAAAATCGAAAATGTCAAGGGGGTAAAATTACAGTGAACTCTTTCCCCATATAGTTGCTTAGTATATAACTGATGCCTGACTGTGATGAATACAATGACTATTAGTAGTTTGATGCCACTCCCTGTCAAAGGAGCCAGTAGTTGTACCCACATTGCTTTTGTACCGTTTGTGCCAATGTCAACACTGTCAAAAATATAAATATCTTAGTATTACTCTGAAGACAGTTTTGACTTTCGGTGCATCTGAGAACCACATACATAGAATTGCTCCTTCGGAGGTTCCCTTTATCAAAGGCCACTTCTTATAGCTATGGGTATATTTGTAGGCTGAATAATCTTTGTCTCTGTCATCATCCCACAGATGCTTTGAAGAAGCTAGACATGAGTTTTGCTTGAGCTTTTTTGTCAAAATCTGATTTCAGAGATTTCTGTGGATTATTATTTTGTAGTGTTGTGGTATTTGATTGTTATTTGGAGTCAAGAATCTCAAATTGGGGGCTGGGGATTTAGCACAGTGGTTAGAGTGCTTGCCTTGCAAGCACAAGGACCCAAGTTCGATCCCCAGCACCAAAAAAAAAAAAAAAAAAGAATCACAAATTGAAGGCAAATAGTACAACTGGTTTTTACTTTTACCTTAAATAATTGAAGTAATCTTTTGCACTTTACTTATTAGTTCTTATTTGCTACAGATTTCAGAAAGCACTTTAGCAGTTGGGGATTTAGCTGAAGTGGTAGAGTGCTTGCCTAGAGAGCACAAGGCCCTGAGTTTGATCCCCAGCACACACACACACACACAAAAAAAGCACTGAAAATATATTTAACAGCATAGATTTTGTCATAAATGTTTCTTTTCTTTTCCTTCCTTCTATCCTTCCTTCCCCTCCCCCTCCTCTCTTTTTCTTTTTGATTTTGTTTTCTGAGAGAGGGTCTTGCTCTGTAGCCCAAATTGGCCTTAACTCAGTGTGTAGCCTAGGCTGGCCTCAAACTCACGGCTATCCTCCTGCCTCAGCCTCCATAGTGCTGGATTACAGGCATGCACCACTATGCTGGCTCCATAAGAGTTTCTGATTGGGCTGGGTAGGGGGTGATGTAGCTCAAGGGTAGAATGCTTCCTTAATATTCCGGAGACCCTGGGTTCATTTCTGAGTACCTACTGCAGAAAAAAAAAATTCTGATTTTCCAAATTAGTAAATACATTCATATATCCCTTTGAATTAGAAAGCTTAGTGTCAAAAACTATAGTTTTAAAATTCCAGGATTGGAGATGTAGCTCAGTGGTAGAGTGTTTGCCTAGCATGTGTGAGGGTTTGGATTCAGTCTCCAAACTCCCCCGCCCCCGCCAAAAAAAAGAAAAGAATAAAAAGGAAAAAAAAACTCATAAGGGGTTGGGGATTTAGCTCAGGTGGTAGAGTGCTTGCCTAATAAGCAGGAGGCCCTGAGTTTGAGCCCCAGTACAAAAAACATTTCATGTTCCAGCTGGGCGCAGTGGTGCACACCTGTAATCCCAGTACTTAGAAGGCTAAGGCGGAAGGATCACCATCAGTTCAAGGGCAGTCTGGGCTATATACCTTAGTGAGTTCAAAGCCAGCCTGAACTATGCAGCAAGGTCCTGTCTCAAAAAATAATAAGGGGTTGGGGATTTAGCTCAATGATAGAGCACTTGTCTAGCAAGTACAAGGCCCTGACTTTAATCCCCAGTACCCCCCCATAACCTCCCTCCCAAAGTTCTAAATCTATATAGAATTATAAGGAATACATACTTTTCTTATTTTGCTTTTGAGGTTCAAAAAAGCAGTCTACAGCACTCATCCTGTGGATTAGTTAGGGTGGGTAGTTTTATCATCGCCTATCTACTTTTGATGGGATAGGTCTTTTTTAGAAGGTATCTTTATATAATGAAAGACATAGAATTGCCAAATGGCCAGAAAGGGGTATGTGCAGATACATAACCTGAGGAATTTAATAAAGGCAAATTTCACATAAATGAGAGAAATGTGACAGAAGGGAAGAAGATGACTTAGTAAAGTGGTACCTGGTAGCAGTTTCACAGTAATGGAACTGTTTGAGAGAGTCACAAAATTGAAGTGGCAAAGGGTAAAATTTTGGAAATTTGTCCAAATTTGGAAAGGATTATCATAGGTTGCTAAGGTATGGAAAACATACTCGCTCCATATTATAAATTGTATGAGAAGGCAAGCAATATCTATTCTTGGTAGATTTCTTTCAAAGAAGTAAAACACTTGGGGCTAGGGTTCTAGTTCACTGTGCAGGAGGGCCTGGGCGTGAGCCCCTGCAAACCTCTCCTCTCAAAAATAGACAAAACGAAAAAAGAAAACAAAATGGTGATTTTCAGGTTTTTCTTATTTTAAATGATTAGTTATACAAAACTTTATTTTCATATGCATTTTAACTAGCAGAGTCTTAATATTTGGATAAGAATTTAAAAGATCACTGAACCAATCAGAATTTTCTCTTTGGCCATTAAGATTGGTTTGCATGGTATCTTTCACATGACCACTTTTCTGGTCTTGCTATATAGCTGCTGTACAAAATAAATATAAATTTTTTCCTGTATCATTTGTTCTATTTTCCAACTTAATAAAATTATAAAAATTATCAGAACGACTACATTTCAAAGAATACCTACCTACAGGGTGATAGAATTTGAATAATGACAGGAAAACATGGCATACTCTTGTTGGGGGTAAAGGAGAAGGGTTGGACATTTGATTTGGAATGATCTTTTAGAAGCATAAAAATTATTTGAAGCTTCTGCCCAATGTTTGAGATTCTTTCAAAATTTAAATGCAGCCTGTTTGTTACTGGTTCCTCAGGTCCAGAGATCCTCAGTGTTTGTTGCTCCCTAAGAACAGTGGAGATGTGGAAAGAATGAGCCAACTCTGAAGGGAATTTGCTTCAGATTCCTGTCTCTCTGCATTCAGATTTGCGAGAGCTTTTTTGAGTAAGGAAGAGAAGGGAGAGGCAGTACAATGAGACAGTAGACCAGGAAATTCTGGCATTGCTTTGTCCGCTGGCCATTCTTGGCTTCTTCCCTTCGTTGTCTAAATGGAACCAGACCTGTTCTCCAGGGGTCACCATCAGCATATACAGTATCCTTCATTTTTCTGAGCTGAGGAGAGGAAGGGGGCATGGCAATTACACCTTCAGATGGGGAAGTTTGGAGAAGCAGTTTATCTCTAAAAGAAAAAAAATAACTTTTAAAGATTCATTTTGTATTCTCAGTTAATAACTCTAGGTGGTTTAAGCTTTTTAATGTAAAGAAGTTTTAAACTATTTGTTAACTAAAAAAAGTGATTCTTTTTTGCAGTGAACATTTATTGAATATCTGTTTTGTATTGTAGGTGCTAGACTTAAAACAGTAGAGAAGAATTTTTTTAAAAATCTCCCTAGGTTAGTGTGATATACTAAGTATTTTTTTTGATATCTGTCCCTGGTTCCTGGCACACTGCTTCTAAAATCTTTCATTTTTCTAGTCCGCTGTGTGATAATGGGATGACTGATGGCTAGAAGCTTTTGGGTAGCTTTCAGGACGGAGGCTGATCATCAGACAGGCATGATTAGAAAGCTGAGTGGTTTGGGTTTTTTTTGAGACAGGGTCTCACCACGTACACCTAGTTCAGGCTGGCCTCAAACTCATTATGTAGCCCTGACTGGCCTCAAACGCGAGTTCATCCTCCTGTCTCCGCCTCCTGAGCGCTGAGACTACAGGTTTGCACTACCACACCTGGCCCTAAGGCTGGATGTTGAGATGATCACCAGTAGCCACTGGTTTAACCGAAGACCCAAAGAAAGAGTTAATAGAGCTTCTTTATTGCTGAACACATGGAGGTGTTGGGTAGGTAATATGCCTAGTGGAAGGTGTGGAAGCTCTATGCCCCATCTCACAATACCTCATTCTGTGTATCTCTTTCCACTGGTAGTTCATATGTATCCACTGTAATAATCTTTATAATAAACCAATAAATATATGTGTTTCCAGGCATTCCATGAGCTGTAATAGTAAATCAAACCCTAATTTAGAGCTGGTTGGTTAGCAGCACAAATCACAGTTTAGGGGTTGACATTGGCATTTGAAGTGAAGGGGCAGTTTTGTAGGACTGAAGTATCATCCTCTGGGATGTGATACTAACTCTAGTTAGCTAATAACAGAATCAAATTGAATGTGCAACAGCCTGTTGGTGTCCACTGGAGAATTGCTTGGTTGATGTTTGGGGGAAAAAACTCCCCCACTTCCAATGACAGAGGTGTTCTGAGTTGTGACAGTATGGTAGGATAAAAATAGCTTGTATTTTCCCTGAGCCAGTTAGGATACTTTTTTTGCCTGACCTCTGATTTTGAGGAGCATGGAATTTCTAATCTTTTACCAAGTCTTGATTTTATTTCGGTTTTCTTGAAGGAAACCAACTAGATTGCTCAATTTTTGTATAATTCTAAAACTTTTGTATAAAAAGTGTTTATCATTAACTTTCTTAAAAGATAGTCTCTAAAGTGGGATTAAAACACCTTGGTTTTTTTTTTAGCAAATTGGACTATAAAAAGAGCGAGCTATTTCATAGAACATCTTCAGAAATAAGTATGATTATTTGCTTCCTTGTAGCATTCTCAACTTCGGAATAAAGTTTTTAGAGTTGCTCTCATAGACACCTCTGCCACAATAGTGTGGGGAAATTGTGAATTTCACTTCTTTCAGAAAGTTGGGTGTGTGTGAAATTAGGGTATCATAAGGAAGTCGTAACTTTACCTCAGTCATAGAACCTAAGGAGGTGTTTACTCTTGAATTAATACTGGAAAAACTTTAAGAACTATGTGTAATGGTAGGAATCATTGAAACTGATTGAAAGGTTGCATGAGCTACAGGTCATTTGTAATAGCTAGAGCACTTTTCTCAGGATTGGGAGTTTTACAGGTTCATGAAGACTAGAAAAGATGGAATGGTAAGGAAGGGGCAAAATTTGGAGTCTTATTTTTGCTTGGAAAGAAGTTGGACGTTTTTCCTCGGAGCTGTTTATGTATGTTCATCTCCTTAATCACTCAGTACTTCCATTTATCTATAAAATAGAAGTGTTAACAGTACCTGCCTTATGAGATTTTGAGAAGATTGACCAAGTCATGTAAAATGCTTGAAAATAAGTGTAAGACAAAGCATGAGATTCCTGTTAAGTATTAACTGCTAATTATAATGGTTTGAAAACCATTGCCCCGGGCTACCTAAAATTTTCATCATCAGGCAGTTGTTAGAAATAAAAACACAGGTGGTTAATAACTCTATGGAAAGATTTTTATTCAGTATTAAAGAAATGAAAACAAATATAAAACAACAAAATGCAGATAAAAAGTTAATGTTAGGATGACCCTCCCCAGATGCCAAAATGGCCGTTGCTGGTTTCTCACAAAGCCCCCCCC
>PVJO010004839.1:0-104949 GCA_004026905.1 Hystrix cristata
AGACGAAGTATCACGTACAGAGGAGGAGGAGAAAAATGTGGAGGAATCCTTCACTTCACATGAGATTAGGGAGATGTATAAAATGTGGAAAAGTGGAAAGTTTTGCAGAAAAGCACCACCCCAATAAGGCCGCTGCAGTGCAAGTGATGAGTCTGTTTGATGACAGCGTACATTTCCATAAAATCCTCAAAAGGAGGCAAAAGCAAGTGTCATTGGACAGGTTCCTTGTTAAAGCTGCATGAAAAGAAAAGGATTCCATTGAGCCAATAGACAGCAGTGATCCCTTTACTGATAGTGAAAGTTCTCCTACACAGTAACCTCCTCTCTCTCGTCTCCCTCACACCAGCCATGAAGGTTTTCAAACGTAAGTGCAGGTTAATTTATTTTTCTTTATATTTTTTATTTTCTTTATTATTTTGTATGATAGTGTTATAATCATTTTCGTATAAATATTTTTGGATTGTGAATGATCTGAGTTATTTCGTATAGGGAAATTCGCTTTGATATACAAGTGCTTTGGACTAAAAGCATGTTTGCAGAATGAATTACGCTCATTACCAAAGTTTTACTGTATATATCTTTAAATCGTGTCTCTTGAATTATTTGGATCATTCGTGTATTAAAATTTCATTAGTACCGAAGAGCATTATTGAATGTGTGTGTGGAGGTGAAAGAGGCCACCACGTTTTCTGGTGCTTGATGAGATGGTGAGCGAGCAGAGAACACCCAGGATGCTGACCTTTCATGGGCTGTTTGAGAAAGCATTCACTAAGAAAATGAGAAGTTTTAATGCTTCTGGTGTTGATGATTTATCAAATATATTAAGAATTATAGTAGCTTCCTTTTACTACCACCAAAACTGTAGGAGTGTTCTTTTACTTTATAGCAACACCTGAGAAATAGGCAAGTACTGAAATAGCACAGAGTTAAGGAATAGCTTTTTCCCTACAACACAAAAATGTCTTTCTTGTTCACAGTAGATAGTACAGTCGTGCCATCCGTAGCCGTTGACGTCGGCCTTCTCTTTTTCGGCAGTAGCTTGGGAATTGAACTGTGACATTTATAATTCAGTGGTTTCAACCCCTGTCTGGTTTGTCTCTAATGCAGAGGAATTCAGTGTGCATGTGTCGCCTCATTGGTTCAGTTTTATTGATGTCCTCGTAGGGGTCCAGATACAGTATACACTTCGCTGAGAAGAATGTTTCTTTATCAGAAGGCTTAAAACTATTTATAAAAATTTCTAATTATAGCCTAGAAGATCTGAGTGTAAGAATGAAGACCGTAAAATCAAACCCAAGTTAATGCTTACGTAATTCAGAGAAGCAGATAATTGGTATTTATATCTGAGGCAAGTTTAGTGTTTCAGTGCAGAAGATTTCTGCATCTGTCTGTGAAAGTGGAACTGCCGTTTCTGTTTCTTGAATTCGCCGGAGTCAGCAGTTTAAATAAAATGCAGACTATTTATTGTACTATTTAGATGATGGTAATATGGGAGGAATGCCAAAAAAAGCCATAAATCCTCAGAGGAATACATTTCCTGAGTCTAAATATTATGTTAATTGCCAGTGCAAATTGATTTTGCTCAGGTAAAGAAACACTGAAACTCAGTAAAGAACAGTTATCCCCAGAACAATCTCACAGAAAGAGTTTAACAGCTTTGCTTGGAATTATAATTTTATATGTGTATGTTATTCTATGATTATCTGATCTCGTACATCTGATTGTATTCTCCGTGTTACCAGAGTCTAGTTGAATTCTGTTCTTCATTATATTCCTTGGCTATCACTTTGCCTGGGCTCTAGTAAATGTTCCAAAAATATTTGTTCCATGAACTAATGTGTGAATAAAAGAAAAAAGAGTGATTAGATAGTTTTAAAAGTTCAAAACATTTGGCCACATTTCATCAGTGAAAAGTGGTTAAGGAACAAATTAACCTGTGATGCACTTTATTTACAAAACTGTTAATGCTCTAACAGGCGAAGCACAGGAGAGATGTACCTTCTCCCTCCGCCCTGCTAAGTTCCCTACTGGAGCCCTCTTGACAAAAGGGACCTAGTGAGAGAGAAAAGCTCACAAATTCATTTCTCTAGATTTTGCACTACGTGAAGATTTCATGAGGAAATTAAGAATCAAGTACATGATTGAATGCGAATGTTTTTGTACTAGGATTGATGACAAGTAGAAATCATGGGAAAATGCGTAGCACAAAACCGGAATGAGCTAAGGATCGTCGGGTGCGGGGTTAGAAAGGTCTGTTTGCTCAGCGACCTTCTGTCTCTGCAGACAAGGGTCCCTTTCTTCTTTCCTCACAGAAGGTTCCTCTGACCTGCTCAGTGGAAAGGTCAGAGACCTTCCTGCAGCTTCGGTTCCTAAAATACCTTCAGTTGAAATATTCAGTATGGCAAGCTGCCTTATTGCAAGATAGTGTTGGGGAGCCATGTCAAGGGAAAAATCAAGTTTGTAAAAGGTATCACTCTCCGTTCTCTCAGTAGGTACCACTTATTTTTATAACAATTATTTAGAGTATGTTCTTTTCATTCTATTTGGAAACCCAGTCAACTGAAAATGTTTACGAAACTTCAGAGGCATTGTACGTTCATTCCTTCCTTCCTTCCTTTCCCTCCCTCCTTCCCTTCCTTCTTTATATTCCATCCCTCCTCCTTTCCCTCCCTCCTTTCTCTCCTCCTTTATTTTTACTTGTTTACTAACATGTGCCTGTGGACTTTGAATACTATTGCTGAAAGGATCCTGGAAAGCAACCAGCTTGCTTTAATGATGAAGTTAAGCGCAATAATGTTTCCAGTATTAAGCCTTATTGTCCTGTCAGAAGAAACGCTTGGAAATAGCAGACAATTCTCATTACATTTAAACTACACTGAGATAGCCACAAAATATTAGAGGGTGAGACAGAGACAATGAGATAAATATATATGCATATATATTTGTGTCTGTGTATATGTAAAAGCATAAATATAAAGGTATATTTGAGATGTTAGAGTTCCCATGATGTAGCAGATTAGGCTGATGCAGATAAGGTCTGATTCTTGCCACAAGTACATAGAAATCCTGGGAATTGTGTAAGGACAGCAAGAACAAAATAATACTTTTATCAACATAGCAGACCTTGACAAAAAATAGATTCTGCAAGATCCAAAAGTAAATAGAAAAATTAAGAAGCTGACATGGAATGTGCCAGACTCTCACAGTCCACCGGACCTCTGGGCCTGGATCTACACAGGCAGCAAGGCCTGGAGGACTCTTGCCTGTTTGTAGTTACAGAGATCCTCCATCTCAAACAGTGGACTGAAATCAGGACGTCTACAGGAAGTAAGCAGCCCAAACTGGCACAGAGAGTGACGCTAGCAGGTGTCTCATCTGAACTCTGCCGGCCGCTGCAGTGAGGGACTCTCCTTCCTGCCGGGCAGGGTCGCGCTCCGGCACCCCCAACCCTCTCCTGGGACCATGCCGCGGGAGGTGGACGAGTGAGCTCCTTCTGCTTGGTAAAGGTGGAAGTTGAGCTTTCCCTCCCCACGGACATCATAGAGATGGGGGTGGTGGGCTGGAATGACAGCTGAGACTTCCTGTGTGGCCTTTTTCAGTACCAACTCCACAGCGGGACTGTCGCCTCCTGCAGAGGGTGGCTGGCTGGAGATCCCCACTAGGCCTTTGCTCGTGAGTGTGGATTAATGCTGCAGTCTCCTCTAGCTTCGGCTGGGGGAGACCGATTCTTTCTGCCTTGGTATTGACTCTTCTTAGTCTTTGGATGAGAACAGGAGTGTATGACATTCTGTTTGTGCCAGTTGACATTTTGGCGTTGGCAGCTTGTTCAGCTGCACGTAGTGCAGAGAGAAGGCAAAAACTAATCCTGGGTTACTCACTCTCCTGTCATTCACTGAGTCTGTTTTGTTTTTGAGACAGGGTCTCAGTGTGTAGTAAAGGCTGGTCTGAACTCCCTGTATGGTCCAGGTTGGCTTTGAACTCTTGGTGATCCTCCTGCCTCAGCCTAGTGTGCTGGGATTACAGGTATGCACCGCCACACGCAGTGATTTTGAAGATTCTTGTCGGTCTGTTCCCTATCTCTGCCTTCCAGAATCTCTTTATATTTATGGATATAGAGCATCCAAGGTTTTTTGGGGGGAGGGGCAGTCCTGGAGATCAAATTCAGGCCCTTGTGCTTGCTAGGCAAGTGCTCTACCGCTGAGCTAAATCCCCAACCTGCATCTGAGGTTTTTAGATGTGTTTAGATGGAGGAAGCTCTTTTTCTGAGCAACAGAAACAATCGAAATCTTTTTTATCCAGAAAACCAAGTAATTTAAAGAGAAGCTCTACAAACTTCGCTATATAGTCACCTGCCCATAATTATCTGCCATTCCAAGTTATATTCTCTTGTTGAACATTCCAGACTTTCTGTGGTCCTGTATTAGACTTCTTCCTGATTGCTTAAAGTTACTGCTTTCAAACTATTTCTTTCATCAATAACTTTTCAATTTCCATCTATCACTATTTTCCCTTTTTATTTTATTCTCCACCACTTCCTTGTACCTTAAGTTCTCTTGTCTGTTCTTGACCCTTTGCACATAGGTGATTGATAGCAATGTGCTGGAATTTTCATACAGTGAAGTGCTGCAGAGCGTTAAAAATAACTGGTTGCATTTACAGACAACGATTTTTAAGATCTAAATGAAAAAGTAATTTTCAAAGTACTTGTATGGTGTAGTGTGTTTCTCAGTACATTTCAAATCCCTCCATAGAAGACAGCGCATGTATTTGTATTTGTGTGTGTGCACATGTATATAATTTACAAAACATTTATGTGTAGTAAATCATGGAAATATCAGAATAGTGGTCACTGTTCAGAAAATGTGGGACAAAGACGAGTGGAGATGGTTTAGAGAAGACTATAAAAAGGGGACTTTAAAAATATCCATAAAGTTATAAGTTTATTTTTACTGTTGAGCAAAATATTAACATTGAATTTGAGTAGTATAGATTTCAGAGTTTGAAAAACAGTTACCGTATGTTTAGTTTTGTGCATATGTATGTCTTCAAATCCATTGTGCAGTACAGTAGGAACAGTTAAAATAGTGTCAACTGTACATTTCTGTACATTTTCATTTCTTGGTAAACTGTTCACATCAACAGTGAAATAGACTTCATGTTGAAATAACTACTTTTCTTTCTTTCATCCTGGGCCACCATAGCCCTGCATGCATTTCCCCATATTTGCATTAAACTTTTTGAAAGGATCAGTGTGTCTCTGCCCCTTAGCCCCATCTTTCTGCACCCCGAGGATCGCATTGCTGTTACGTGGGTGGTGGACCATAGCACGAGTTGGCTGCTGTGTTCTGATTATCTTCCTAATACTACATTGAAGACCACTGAGGAATTTCCTTTCAGTTTGCTGACTTGATTTTACTGTGGGATTTCTGTGAGTGAAGGAGAGTATGATCAGACAGAAGACCGATTTAATTTTTTCCTAAGTGTCTCCTATCCTGTTTGGCTATTTTTGTTTCTGTTTGCATGAATTATCATAAGATCTTTGTCTGTCATATATATTGATAGATCTTTTTAGCTGGGAAAATAAAAAGAGTTGCAGGCTGTAAGTGTTCCAAGAATAGTTGGAATGAGTGCATGAAAATGACAGAGTTAATTCAGACGGAAGACGTGGTATTTAGGCTGGCCCAGGTGTACCATCAAGTGAAATATAAAAAAAGTCTCCTTTTCTAGTTATGAATTCTCTGGTTTTGTGAGCGTTAATTTTTCTTAACATTTACTTCTGATGCTTTTCTAACCTACCTTAAGTGTGTTTATCACTGTGGTTTTTACATTCACCACTGACGGTAGCAGACTTCATTTATAGGGATAGTACCAACCCACATCGATCTGCAGCCATGAACTCAAGTGCACACGTTTAATTATTGGCACTCTTTTCCAAAGATGAGGCTGATAGTTGAATATGAAAATGCACAGGTGTGACTTGTCCTGCATGCTGATGCCATCTCCCATTGTTATTTTTCCCAGCTGCAAACAGTGATCACAGAACACCCCAGATAGCCTAACCAAACACATTTTAAGAGCATATGTCCTTCTGTTTCTTTAATGTTATTAAACTGAGGATCAAGATGATTTTGCAGGATTAAATACATTTGTTTTGGTTTACAAAAGATATTTCTTTATCTCATGTAATGCAAGTTGGAAGCCATTTGCGTTGGAGCTCATTACCCGGCAGCAGTGCCCTCCACCTTCTCTGGGCGGGGAACACAGTGCAGCGGGAACCACAGGACTCTGATTATGAACACATGTGCGCAGGAACATGGACTAATGACATTTTCCCCAGACAACATGTCTCTTGGTCCTGAGCCAAGTGGATTCATTTTTATGTTTTCTAAGTCAGACAGTAGGTTCTGAAAAATGTACAGTCAGACTGCACAACAGCAAACATGTTTTGGAGAATATAGCCAGAACAGTGTCTTTTACGCCATCATGTCTACCAATACAGCTTTCTTTCACTGATGAGTTTGTTTCTATATTGAAGGAATTTTTATTCATATACAGATCAGTCAGTATTTACTGTTTTTCATTGTAGCATGAAGGACAGATAAACATGGAGCCTGTTGCAGCTGCCACTATGAATACAAGTCCTATTAGGAATTTATATCCCTGATGGGTCTTTGTTTATTAGCCACCACTTGACCTTCAGTACATGTCTTTGAAAAGAAAACTTAAATGGTCTTAACATTAGAAGAGAGCCTTAAAGCAGATTTAATTTAACCACCATATTAATCTCACAATCTTTTTTTGGAGTTATAGAGGCCCATATCACACATATAAAATGTTCCATCTCTTCAATACTACTTAAGCCAAAATTTCTTGGTATTTTTCACCACACACTTTTTTTTTACAAAATTTAAAATATAGTTTAAGGAATACACAACACCCTGTGTATGCAGACTACTCAATTTGAACTACACTTTTATCAAGGTTTTTCATATATTAAGATACTTCTGTATATAATTTCCACCAAAATAAAGCCTCAAGTCATAGCAAATTGTATTTATTCTGAACAGTATTGGGTTTTAATTTCTCCTACATTTAGTGTTCCCATTTTTTATAGGGAAACAAAAAGAGCTTTTGGTTTGCTTGTTTAAGCTGACTTATTGAGTAAGCATTTTTGGAGTATATTTCAGTAGGTTTTAACAGATGTACATAGTATAACCACCATCACACTTGAGATGTAGTATATGCTTGTATTTGTCCATTTTCCCATGCTGGAACATAATGCCCAACACCCGTAACTGAAAGAGGAGAGGTTTAATTTAGTTCATGATTTTGGAGGATTCAGTACATGGCCAGCAGGCTCCAAGGCAGGAAGACCATGGTGGAAGGGCTCGGCAGGGTAAAGCTGCTTGGTCCATGGTGGCCAGGAAGCACAGCAGGTGAACAGTGCCAGAAAGAAAGGGGTACAGAGCGCAGTGGCTTCACCTGTGACATACCCAGAAGAGAGCTGTCCCCAGGGGTTCCACAAGACATGCCTCCCAAACTGCTATGTTCCACCCTTTGTAAAATTGATACCTTAACCAAATTTAAATCTCCAAGTAAAGACAATTGGAAGTTTATGATTCTGTGTAACATAGAACTATCATGCACACAGCCAGAAATACAACAATCCCTCCACCAAAGTCTCAAGAGTTCCAGCATTTTTCAAAAGTCCAAGTCGTAGTTTTCCTCTGAAACTCAAGGCAAACTTTTAGCTGTGAACACCTGTAAAAACAAAAAAACAAGTTTTATGATCGTAAAGTACAACAGCGAAGAGTAAATGTTCCCATCTCAAAAGGGAGGAATAGGAAGATAGAAAAGAATCAGACTAAAGCAAGACCTGAACCCACCAAGGCAAACAGCAAGTCCTATCGCTCTGTATCTGGCATCCACGGTCCCTGGTGGTGAGTTGAGAATTCTGTAGGGCTTGAGCGGCCCCACCCCGTGACCTTGCCAGTTGGAGCCCGTGTGGCCTCTCTCTGATGCCTTCGCTCCTGGCGTGTGGATTTCCCCAACAGATTTTGCGCATTCTCTCTGTCTCTGACTTGCTGGGGTCTGCACTGAACCGTCAGTTTTATTCTCATAGCTTCACACATTGTCCCTTCAGAGCCCCCTTTCCTGGCCCTGCCAGGCCACCTTTGAAGTCTGCGTGGAAGTCTCCCTGACGCCTTGACTCTTGCATTCTGCACACTAGTAAAACTGGCCTCACGAGGAGGATGCCAAGGTCTGTGGTGGCTTCTTAGTGCCTGAACGGCTGAGTGGAGTCACGAGTTCCAGGGAAGCCATTTCCTAGGAGGCCTCCTTGAGCAGGGGCCCCCGCGGGTCTGTTCTCAAATGGAAGGTTCACGTTTCACACTCAAGAGCCTGCAATGGGTCAGGTCTTGCTGACTTTCAAGGTGCCCTCGAAGTACCTTGTAGTGGTACAAAGTGCTTGGTTTCTTGCTAATGGTGCTAATCTCTTTGGCGATCACCCCTCCTTTGGCCAAACTTTTACTTCTGGTTCCTTCTAGGCCAAAATTTAAGTTTTTCAAATTTTTCTGCTGTTTCTTTTGACCCCAGTTCTTACCACAAATCTGGCTAAATGCAGCCAGTGGTGCCACAGACTGAAGGTAGTGATGCCTTGAGCTTTTTCTCCCAGATGAATTAGTTCACTACCCTTAATCTCATTTTCCTGCAAAGTCTCAGGGAAAGGGCAAAATGCAGACCTTTTTTTTTTGGCCAGAGCCTAACACACATGTCCTCTTGTCCTACTGTCAGTTGGAGTCTTTGTTCTCAACCGAAACCTCCTTTACCTGACCTTGACGCCCACATTCTGTCGGCATTCTAGTCTTCTCAGCTCTGACTTGGAGGTCTGTGTAGCATCCTAAGGCGTCTGTATCCGCATCTCCAGACCTTCCCTAACTCCTCTGCAAAGCAGTTTCAAAGGCTTCTAAACAACACGGTCTGATACAACCCACTTCCCCAGTATCCAGTTTCTGTGTTAGCTTTGCCATTGTTGAGCCATAATACCCAATGTCCACAGTTTAAAGGAGGAAGGGTTTAATTTAGCTCACAGATCCAGGGTCAGTCCACGGTCAGCAGGCCCTAAAGTAGGAATATCACAGTGGAGAGACATAGTGGCGTGAAGCTGTGTTGTCCATGGTGGCCGGAGAGCAGAGCAGAGGGTTAGTGCCAGAGAGAAACCCCAAGGCTGTGCCTCTGGAACCCTCTCAGACACACCCACGTGTGCCACACCCACCCCGGGCAGATCCCAAAGCCAGTCAAATGGACACGTCTCCCTAAATGCCACAGTCCTCACCACCTCAGAGAATTTCCCTGGATCCCTGCATTATCCATCTCCTGCCCGTATCTGTACCTGCAAAACACAGATCTGATTTGTCCTCCTAAAATTTAAATTTTTCTAGTATGTCATAGAACTGTAATCATGGCATTATATATCATCTGTATCTGGCTTCAACTTTATATAACCCTTTTGATATAGTCTATGCTGTTGTATGTATTAATAAATTGTTCCGTTTTATGACAATGTGGTGTGACATTGTGGGGATACATCCAAATTCATTTATTCACCATTCAGTGAATATTTAGGTTTTTCCAGTTTCAGGTTATTGGGGTAAATTTGCTATAAACACAGAAATAAATTTTTGTGTGGAAATGTGTTTTCCTTTCTTATGAGTAAGAATCTAGAAGAGATCTTTATGATTTTTTTTTTTTTTGGTGAGTAAAGGTTTAACTTTACCCAAAATATCCCTAAGTATTTTCTATAGGAACTGTACCATTTTGTGCATCCACTAACAATATATGAGAGTTTAGGTTTTCCACAGCCTTGCTAAGACTTGGAATTATTTTAAAAATAATAATTTTATTTATTTTTGTAAGTGTACTGAGATATACCACTGTAATTTTTGTTCGCATTTCTGAAATGATTAATTACATGCATCTTTTAATATATGTGGCATTGTATCTTGCGTTTTGGCATGTTCAAGTATTTTGCCTATTTTTATTGAGTCTGATAACAGTCACAATGTGTGTAATCTTTCTGGATATATGCCTTTATCATATGCTTTTATACATATTTTGTCTCTGTAACTTGTCTTAACTTTAAGAGTACCTTATAAAGAGCAAAGGAATTTTTTGTATTGTTTGCAAAAACTGATTGAAGTTCTATATAATAATTTTTATTTAGGTTTGTGATACTTGGGTCCTATTTAAAATTTTTTTGTATAGCCCACGATCACAGACGTTTTCTCCTGCCTTTTCTCTACAATTTTTTTTAGCTATACAGTTTACATTTTGATTTATATACATTTTGAATTAATTTTTTAAAAGTAAAATTAATTTTGTATGGTGTGAGAAAGTCTTGGTTTTTTTGTTTGTTTTAGATTACTCATACATATTTGGATTCAGTTCGGGGTTTCCTATTCTAGTGTATCGATCTATAAAACTACTTCACAGCAATACCAAAGATCAAGTAACATGAGTCATGAAATATTATTTTTTTGTTTCAAAATTGCTTTGGCTCTTCTAATCCAGCACTCTGCACTCTGGAATTCCTGACACTGTGCATAGATCATTCTTTGCTTTGCTGGGCTCTCCTGAGGATTGGAGGCTGCTTAGCATCTCTGGCCCCTGTGCTCTGGGCGCCAGTAAAGTCTCTTCCGGTGGTTGTTACCAAAAATGTCACAGGCAGTGCTTAATGTTCCCTGGACACAAATTCATCTTTAAATTAGAGCCGCTGTAGTCTAGTATTTTATTGATGAAGCATGTATATAAAAGGATGTGGAGGGTCCTCAAAAAACGGAAACCTAAGTACTATATGACCTAGCAATGCTACTATTGGGTATATCCAAAAGAAATGAAGTCAGTATGTTGTTGAAGAGGGATCTGTACTCCCTTGTGCATTCCAGGGCTGTGCCAGGGATGGGAACAACTGAAATGGTCATCAACAGATGAACTGATGAGGAAAATGTGTTATGAAATGGAATAAATGGAATACTACTAAGGCATAAACAGAACACAATCCTATTGTTCATGACAACATGACTAGAGCTAAGCCTTATAGTTACTGGAATAATCCAGGAACAGAACCATAAGTGCTGCACAATCTCA
The DNA here is from genome assembly GCA_004026905.1 of Hystrix cristata. Taxonomy (NCBI): domain Eukaryota; kingdom Metazoa; phylum Chordata; class Mammalia; order Rodentia; family Hystricidae; genus Hystrix; species Hystrix cristata. Next base: position 11,146 of record PVJO010004839.1, read on the forward strand.
TTTGTATGTGGACTGTAATGAAGTCGATCTCCTAGAAGCTGAGAGTAGCATGGGGGCTACTGAAGAGGCTGGAGAGAGTAGAGGGTGGAGATGGGAAGAGGGTACTGACTCACAGTGAGAAGCCAGAATCTCTGGTGTGCTATTGAACATCGCACAGTAGGGGAACGATGGATAATACTGATGTACTGTAAATTCCAAAATGCTACAGGGAAAAAATGAAAGGGTTTCAAATGTTTCTGCCATACAAAAATGATAATTATCTGAGGATGTATTTAAACTGATTTAAATATTATGAAATGTATTGAAACATCACATTACTATGTACTTTTTTGTTAACTGGGTTTTTTTTGAGACAAGGTCTCACTGTGTAGTTCAGGTGGGCCTTGAACTCACGAAGTGGCCCAGGCTGGCCTCACTCTCACAGCGATCCTTCTGCCTCAGCCTTTCAAGTGCTGGGATTACAGGCGTGCCTGACTTTATGTTCCTATGTATCAGTTTCAAGTAAATTTTATTTCCATAGAAAGGTATTAAAGGTAAATATATTTTAGAATCACCTTAAATTTTTAGAAAGATGTCTGATAGATTTTGATTTTAGGTTCTCATTATCTTTAATCTTTGGAAAACAGCATGTGATAAGTTTTCATTTACCTAGATGTCTAATTTCTTTAAGCAAGGTTTTGTGATATTTTGTATACAGGTTTTGCAGGCTGTTTTGACAAATTTGTCCCTAAATATCATATATAATTTGTACTGTTATAAATAATGTTTTAAAATCTACCTTCTGAGTATTTCTAATATATAGATATGTAATTAATTTTTATATTACTAGCCATGTATCCTGAAACTCTGCTAAACTCACCTCATCTGATAATTCTCTGATGGATTCCTTAGGACTTTCAACATTGGTAATCACATGATCAGTGAATGAAAATAGCTTTCTACCTTCCTTTCCAATCATTCTGCCCATCATTTATTTATTTTTTTGTACTATTTAGTACTTCAATACGAGTGGACTAGGGATGATGAGGGTATACAATCCTGCTGTACTTCTAAATTTAAGAGTTTAGTCTTTGATCATTATATATGATTTATATGTATTTATTTTTAACTGTAGATGCTCTGTAGCAGCTTGAGGTTTCCTTTAGCTCCAAGTTTACTACTTTTAAATCAGAGAAGAGTGCTGTGTTTGTCAAATATTTCTGCACATATTCTCTGATGCACCTATTGAGACCCTGATGTTGCTGTCCTAGTGTCCAGATGTGGCCCTGTGGCTTGGACGTGATTTTTCCCTGAGGGTGAATACATTGGGAGGTTGGTCCCAGCAAGGACCAAGCTGGGGGCTAACTGGGAGGTTCTTGTGTTCACCCTCAGAAAGGAGCATGAGATCTCAGCCTCTGGCTGGCTGTTTGGGGATACAACTCCTCCCTCTCACGACTGCTTCTGTCATCTGCCACGAAGTGACAAGGCCAAGGAGGATGGGGATGTGCAGCAGAGACTGTTTGGGCTTTCAGCATCCAAATCTGTGGCTTAAGCAAACCTCTTTTCTGCAGAAAGTTAACCCACTTCAGGTATTTCATATAGTACCGAAAAATAGACTAATATGGATTTTAACTAAAATCCATTAATTTTTAAATGTTGAATCGATGCTATACTCCTTATATAAAACCCAGATTTACATATTGATTTTATTTGCTGATATTTTAAGTATCCTGTTGAGTTTATATGCTGAAGAATATTCGGCTAAAGTATTGTAGTAGTAATTCTGATTTTTGAATGCAGTTACCACTAGCAACGTGATTCGTTTAGCAGTATCCTCTTCAAATTTCTGTGAAAGATTCTGTGTAATTGGTATTATACCTACTTAAATTTTTCTTTTTAACATGGAAGCTCTCTGGGTTGAAACTTTTTGATAATGTTTTCAACTTTTATACTCTCTACATAGATTGAGTTTGTGTATTCCTGAATGAACTTGCATCATTTTATTTTTTAAATGATTTGTCTTTTAAATCTAAGTTGCCAAAATTGTTGGCACAAGCTCACTCATAATATTACTTTAATATTATTATCATTGGTGAAGACTCTTTTATTCTTGGTATTAGTAACTTTGTGTTCAGTGTAACTACATATTTTTTAGTTTTGTTGATTTTATTTTAAAGAGCTAGATCTTTGTCTCACTGATTTTTTCTAGCACAATTTCCTTAATTTCTACTGTCCCCTTTATCATTTATTTCCTTTGCTTTTGATTTAATTTGTTGTTCTTTTTGCGCTTTCTTAAGATAGGATTTTAGATCATTAATTTGACACATTTATCAAACACTTAATGCTATAAATTTCCTTCTGACCAAATACTTCACAATGCGTTCCGTAAATTTTTATGTCTTTTTAAATTTCATTGAATTAAATATGTTTTCATGTCCTTTCTCATTTCTATTTTGACCTATTTGGGTGGTTTAAAGTGTGTTATTGTTTGCTAGCAATTATTTTCAATATGAAAGAACATATTTTCTATGACTTAAATTTTATATATGCTTAGCAATTTCAGTTTTCACATGCACTCAAGAAAATTTATCATTATGCAAATTACTGAGATTTTTCTTAATATTAGAGTGGGAGTGATACTCTTACAGAGCTTTCTAAGTTTTAAGCATTGGTAGACTTGCTCATGAAGAGCTTTTAAAATAATTACTAATAATACATATTTTAAAAAATGGAACTAATGCATCTATATACTACTGAGGACATTTATCCAGTGAGCAGGCTTACATTGTATCCGTGATGCTAGAAGTATTTCTGTGTTGCATGCTTAATCTTTATCATTATTATTTCTTCCATTAAATAATTTTCAATAAGCTATTTTGAAAAGTGAATTATCATATTAGAATCTCTTAGGTTAAAAAGTTGGAAACTCTTTCTATCCAAACTATTCACGCTCTTATTTTGTATTAAAAGCTCTGAAAATAATCATATAATTGAATCCATGGAGAGACAGGCAAGAAACTTTTTTCATATTTTAAATTTACAGAAAACATCGCATATTTTCATCTTATACCACCTGTGATTTGAAGTCTGCTTGCATTGTAGAATGTTTAAATCGACTTAATTTAGTCCACGTCACACATAACTGTCATTTTCTCCTCCCTGTTCCTGACATATTGCCTGGAGATCAGTAGAATGTGTATTACTCAGTGTTTGCTTCCTGCAATCTGAAGGCTCCGTTATTTGTAAGTCTTTATATACAAACAGAAGTTCAGTCAAAGGAGTGAGAGAATCATGTAATATTTGTATAAAAATGAGTATCTCTGTTACTGTCTTCTCAAGAAACTGCTAGCCATATTGAAGCCTTACATTTGTTATAATGATCAAAATAGATGATGTATGTAAGAGCCTATCTTGAGCTGCAAAATGGAAGACAAGCTTAATAATATGCCTTGAGTATACAGTCATATTCCTTAAACAGTTTTTGAATAGGCAGCACTTCTTGAAAATGAGAAGAATTTTATAGAGCCTTCAACACTTCAAGAAGGGGCAGTGGGCTATGTTTCTGTTGCTGTGCATTTACTCTATTGCTACATAAAATACCTTTGAAAAAATTACTAAGCAATTAAGAAATAGAGCTGTTATGAGATGTTATTTTTTAGATGCCACCCATGTGATGCACATAATACTTAAGGAATTTTTTACTTTACAGGAATTTGTGTAGTTTGTGTTGCCGAAGATATACAGCCCTTCCAGGACTGTAATAGGGCACAATGTTCAGTGGAGGTGAAGTGCACATGTAGACATGAAGATGCTTCTTTCCAACTTGTGTTCGGTCTTTGCTCTTACAGCTCCCTTTCCCCTGCCTATACATAAACATATTTGAGGAAAATCAATTAGAGAACCAGCAGACAGGTATGCACTTATAAACATACGCTTCAGTATTTGGAGTTAAATAGAAACTTTGGTCAAGAATCCTGGTGACGGGGCTGGGGATTTAGCTCAGTGGTCGAGCCCTTGCCTAGGCCCTGAGTTCGATCCCCAGCACCAAAAAAAAATCCTTGTGATTTGGTTGGAAATAGAAAATGAATTTTCATCCCACCTATTACCATCGGTTTATTTCTTCCAGTGACAGTAAAGTTTGTTTATTCTCTTCCTTCCCTTGTGTATGCATAAATGTATAATGATTATTGTTTTATTTTGTTACTGATTCTACCTTAATAGTAATAGTGCCTTTTGATACTGTAAAAAAATTTTGAAAATTTCTAGCTGTATTTACTTTCTGTGACCAAAATTGTTTTCAAATTCAAGAAATTTAGCATGCTTTAACATTTTAGGGGAAATATAGAATTATGTATATGTGGACATAAGCTAAGAGCCTGTGAAGTTAAACACAGTGACCTTTAGGCACTCACCAGCTGCACTGAATTTGCACATTTTTTCAAATACCAGTTAATGCAAACGTAGGCAAGTCTGCCTTCCTTAACATATTTCTGAATACATTCTAAATGGACAAAATTTTTAAAGAAATAAATGATAAAACTTCAAGTTCATAATATATAAACATAAAAAATTGATTTCTTATACAAGGGTGCATTTCATTTTATTTATATCTGCTATCCAGCTGGCAGTGGGTGGTATCTCATTCCTGGAAATTGGTATCTCGAAAAGCAAATCCTTAAGGGAATATTCATTTAGCTACAAGGCAATGATGTTTCCCACTCTGAAATGTCATTTGTAGGAGTCCCAGAGTGCAGAGGAGAAGAATGTGGCTGTGTTTTGGCAGATTCCGTTAATTTTTTTTTTTTTTTTTTTTTTGGTGCTGGGGATCAAACTCAGGGCCTTATGCTTGCAAGGCAAGCACTCTAACCACTGAGCCAAATCCCCATCCCCTGTTAGGTTTAATTTTCAACTGATTGTATGGTAAGGTCTTCATAAGCTCAGTGGATCCTACTCTACTAGAAGCATGATTTGACCGGACTAGTGTCATATGTACCCTGATAAAATTATTCATTGGTTCCCTTAATATACATGTGTTTTCCTTGTTTTATGGCTCTGTTACGTGTTGGAGGCACAAACTGTTGGTAAGGCCTCAAATAGCTGATCCTGTAACACAAAAGCAATTTATTAATAACTATGCTTGGGACTAAGTTGGACAGATGTGACGTACATACTAATATAGTATAGTTCAGAGCATAATTGATTTGGTTTTTGTATGAACAATTTATTTATTGTATTCTGATCTCATTTGCTAAAATCTCTATTTGTGTTTTAGTATTTCGAGGTAGCTGATTATAAATAATGACATATTTACACTTTACGTATCTAATACTAACTCAGACTACAGAATGGGAAAATCTTCCTGTTAATCTGTTAATTTTTAACAAACTTCTTGAGAATTACTAAAATAAAACATGTTCATGTCAGAAAACTTGGAAAACACTGGAGGGAAAAAAAAACCCTGAACAAAAATACTGTACGAATAACCTGTAATTCTCACAAATAAATTTGGTGTTTTGATGTTTGTTTGTTCTAGATTAGGGACCACTGTGGCAACATAGTAGGTTTCTAAGTTGTGAAAAATTAACTTCTTTCTATGTGCTGTTATTCTGAGTCTTCTCCCATTGACTGGATAAATGACTGAGTGGCAGATACAATAAGAACATTCATGCTGTTCCTAACTGATTTGCTGGTTTTATGTCTGAGTACAAGCAGTGGAGGGATTTTGCTAATCTCTGCAATCCCGCATGGCCACCTGACATCCGGGCTTCAGTCCTGGACTGTGTCCTATTGTCTGTCCGCATTCTGATGTCCCTGGCAACGCTCATGCGTTCCTCTCCTGGTCTGAGCACTTCCATAACCTTACTTGAAACTACTATCAGGATTAAGTTTCTTGTCCAGTTCCCCAGCCTTAGACTGTCTTACCTGCTTTTTCCTGTCCTTTGTGTTTGTTCTTTTTTGGTTCCTACCTGCAAGCCCCTACGTGATTTGACTTAGCCTTCCATTCTAGATGTATCTTATATTGTTTCCTGTTTGCTTTGGCAGAGACAAACATTCCCTTATACATTTTTTGTTTTATTTTGGATTTTACCCCCTTTGAACCTGTCAGATGCATTCTAAGCTTAGGGGTCTTGAACTGTGTGCCTGTACAATCTGCAGTATTCTTTTCCCTGAACTTTATCAGTACCAAGCTGCTACGTCACCTTCTCAGAATTTTTGGACTATAATAAATAATCCTACAATTAGTAACTATCCCTTGGCATTATCCCATTTAAAAATATTCTTTTGGTTTTCTATTCTGATTTATTGTCTGTCTCGATTCTCTACTTCTGTCTCTCCTTCATGGTAACACTAGACATTAAACTCTGTGTAACAAGGAGCTTGATTTTTTTGGGGGGAGGTGTGGGGGTTTCATTACTGTGTCTGTATTGCTTTTATGAATGTAGCACAAAAAAAGCGCCTGGTAAGTAAAAAATGAATGGATACTGGATAATTGATGTTGATTACTTATTAGCATGAGAGTGACTATTAGAAAAGTTGCAGATCATGTAATTTCAAGTGTCCTTCTGTCTTTCTTGAGACAAAGAGGATTATATCTCTATTTTAAAAAAAGAGTTCTATCTACCCCAGAGAAAATGAAGGATAATTTTTGCTCTTTCCTAATATAAAATAAATGTTATACTTAAACACAATTTTTACTAACTATATTACATCATTTGGCTATAGCATATTTTATTACTACCCCTTTGTTGCTGATCATTTGATCTTCATTCAGTTGATCTATATTATGAATGTCACCTTTGGAGATTTTAGTACACATTTGTTAAATACAATCTTGCTTACTTCTTTAGTCTACATTCTTTGAAATTAAATTGCTTGTAGTAAATATTAAAAACAATGAAATATGTGCCCCTTTCCAAGTAATTTTCTTACTATTAGTTGACCAAGTCTCACTGTCAGAATACGCATGATTCAATACTGATAAGAAAAAAAAAAAAAGAAAAAGATCTCTAAAGAAAAGTTCAAAGCCTTGAATCTCCTTGCTTAATTTACTAATCATAATGTCAATTTTTTCTGTATTATTAAAGGAAATAAAGGTTGATATTTTCCAGAAGAAAACTCAAAGAGGAGTCATGTGCTTGTCTCATTCTGTAGCCTCCCAGCCACAGTAAGAACGGGAGTTGTCTCCTTTCGTCACCTTTTCTTACTCTTCTTTCTGTTAGCCTTAAAAACATTGAGATTCAGCAAAAAAAATTGTGCTTGCAACACACCAGAAAGCAATTATTCACACTGCTCAGAGTTCTCATCAGTGAATAAAATCTTTTCAACTTACTTAGAGGGATGTAACTTTTCATAAGAGTTAAATTGTAAGATGACAATTACCATGCTTAAAGGAGAACATTTTCTAAAATGGGTGCACCTCCCACCTCTCAACAAAAGAAAACTTCACCTATTTTCTTTCAAAAATCTCAATTATATTGTACTCCAGAAGGTTAAAAATGAAGGAAGCTTTAAACTGTGTGGTCTCGATGTCACATGGTGAAGTATCTCCAGCTTTATCTTTCCCAAGAAAATTATTTAATTCACTGACCAAGTTTGAGCCTCGCTAACTCTTTAATGAGCAAAAAGAGTTGAAATTCTTAACAGCACTTACTTGATTTTTTAGTTTTTAAAATTTGTAAAATGGGAACATTTGAGAGCACAATTTTAATCATTTGTCAAGGCCCCTCTCTAATATTGCAATTATGTGGTTCTAATAGAAATTGTAAGATATAATGAGAAAAGATCAGGGAAGGGGATAATTTTGACTACTTCTTTAAAAAGAAAATCTTTGATACTTTGAAATGTGTATATACTGGTTCTAGTTGTTTCAAATTTATTTTTCTGCTTTTATGCTCAATGTATTTTACTGGTGCAAGACATTGTCCTTGAAGTACTTTATACTTCTGAGTTCTCAATAGGAAAAACAGATTTTTTTTTTCTTTTTTTTGTGCTGGGGATCGAACTCATGGCCTTGTGCTTGCAAGGCAAGTGATCTCCACTGAGCTAAATCCCAGCCAAGACAGACATTTCTGAATTATAGTACCTGCGTTAAATAGCAGTTAACTTTTACTATAGAGAATAGCTTGCTTTTTCCCTTAAGAAAAATGTGACATAGTGAAAGTCTTTAAGTCCTTTTCTGAGATCACTTATATTTAGTAGCTCTCAGATTCATCAAAAAAAAGGGAAGAATATTAAAAATTGCATCTACCTGGCACAGCAAACTTAGGAACATCTATGTATTTCACTTCCATATTTGTAACTTTTCTGTTACCCAGATTCCAACTGATTAAGATTTATATACTGACTTTTGAAATTTATTTCTCCTCTTCCTCTTTCACATAGTACTCAATTCTAACTAAAAATGTCTATTTTGTGGATTGCAATATTTATAATTGAATTCACATTCATTTAGTTAAAATACCACAGAATGACTTATGGTTTTAGCTCTAGCATGCAAAGAGTTTAGAAATAACCACTCATCCCCACCAAAGAAATTTAAAAAAAAAAAAAAAAGAAGAAGAAGAAGAAACCTTACACAACCTGAAAATGTGTGGTTTTTCTGCCTCAGAGAATGGAGATTACAGGGCAGATGACCATTCTAAAAACTAGAGAACCAGGTAATACAGAGAGTCACAGCCAGAATCAGTTTACTGGAAAAGCAAAGCTGCTGGACCCAATAACTTTTCCTATTATCAGGTATAACTTGCTTGGATTTCAAGAAAGGATTATAGCACTGGGTAAAAGCTCAGGGTGGGCCTGGGAGGGACAGTCTGAATACACAAATCAAATATCAGAAGTGAACTCAGACATGGCAAGGACTGACTTTGTAATTATCAATCAGGAATTTAAAAGATCTCTGATCAGTATGTTAAGTGCTCTAGTAGAAAAATCAGACACCGTGCAAGAACGGATAGGCATGGAACCAAAGAGATGGGACTTTAAGAAAGAAAACAAAGGGCGGGCCAGGACGAACACTCACTTTAACAGAAATGAAGAATGCCTTTGGCGGTTTCCTCACTAGACTGGACATGCCAGAGAGTCCGTTACCTGCAAGATCGGTGAATAGGAAACTTCCTAAGTGAAATGTAATAAGACACTAAGACACACACACACACACACACACGGAATACAATAGTCCAGAACTATGTCAATTATAAAAGATGATTTCTCTAATGTGAAAATAACATATGAAACAAAAGACAGCTGAGAGAGAGAGAGATTGTAATCCAAAGCAGGTAATTTATCTAAAATATAATTGTCTTACATGTTTTATACTTTGGCCTGTTAGTCTGGTTTTAAATCTGTATATGTAATAATTAACTGCAGAAGTTCTTATAAGTAAATGAATCTGATGTTAGAAGAAAAGGGGGTGGGGGGAGGGCAAAAAAAGAATTTAAATGTGTTATGTACATGTACCAATTCCCTACAGTGATTGTAATAACTATGTACTGCAAACAGGTACTAATAAAATTAAAAAGAAAAAAAAAAAGATGTAACATATACATAATGGGTATACCAGGGAGATAAGAAAGAGAGAAGGATAAAAAGAAATACTGGAAGTGAAAATGGCTTAAGAATTTACAAAATTAATCACAGACAACATATCGCAGATTCAGGAAGCTCAGAGAACATCAGGCTGGAAAAACACCAAAATATCTACTCCTGTGTGTAAATCTCAGTTTTAAATGAAGCAAAATCAAAAAGAAAAATCTCGAAATAAGCAAGGAAGGATGGAAACACCGAACTTATTGAGGATGAGGAAAAACATTATATCTGATTCATCTCAAACCATGCTTAGTGAGAAAGATTGGAGCAAATACTAAAAGAGTTGAAGCAAAAAAAAAAAAAAAAAATTCAACCTAAAATTCTGTATCTCGTAAAATTATCCTTTAAAAAGAGCCAGATGGGGAAAGGAACAGAGAGATAAGAGAAATAAGAAATGGAAGGAAAAAAAATGGAAACAAAGCTTTTGTAAATAGGGAGGGAGGAGAAGGTGAATGGAGGGGAATGGGAAAAAAGTAGCAGCAAGATATAGCATGTACAGGTACAAATCCTCTATGATGAGTGTTATCACTATGTACATCTAAAATGTACCATTAAAAAAAAAAAAAAAGCCAGGCATCATGATACACGCCTGTAATCCCAGCACCCTGGAAGCTAGGGCAGGCGGATCACACAGTTGAGCCCAGTCGGGGCAACTCAGTGACTTAGTGAGGCCCTGTTTTAGAATTTAAAAAAAAAATTATTAAAAAAGTAAAGAAAAAAGAAACAATGTCCTGGACAAATAAAAAAAAAAAAACTGATGTAATCTTTTTCAACAAAAGAGTTTAAAAGAAGTCTTGCAGGTAGATGCTTCTTCAAGGAAGGAATAAATAAAAGTAAAATATTCTATTTTTTGTATAAGTGATATAATAGCTGCTTGTGCATATTAATAACAATATCATTGTGTCAGGTGATCGTATTATATAGATAATTCATTGAATGACAGTAATGTCTGGGATGGAGGAATAGAGTAGGAATACTCTGATATGAGACACCTGATCCACTACATGTGCATGCTATTTCAAAGTGGACTTAGATTGGTTACAAGTATACATTATATTCATTTCTCTATGAAAATCACTATAAACATTTAAAATATATAATTAATATTCTGAGTGAGGAGGAAAATGAAATCAGGGAAAATGCTTTATTAAAACCGTAGAAGCCAAAAAGAGGCTTATTAACAAAAGGATGAATGAATGAACAGAGAAGAGATGCAATGAATGTAAAATGTTATGAGCATGGTAGCTATTAATGCAAATGTATCAAAGGTGATGAAAATGTGAACGATGTGACTACAGTGATGACAGCACAAAGACTGTCAAGGTGGGTCGAGCACAACAATAAAAATAAGATTTTTATACATCGTTTGTAAAACACCCATTTTAATTAAAATATCATAAATATGTTACATGTAAAAGATGGAGAAAGTCATACCATCTTAAGAGTAATGAGGGTAAGTCTGGAGTAACTATGTTAATATGGATTTTAAAGGAAAATTACTAGAGATAAAGAGGAATATTATATAATGATAAAGGGGTCAATTCTCCAGAAACACCTAATGATTCTTAAAATGTATAAACCTAAAACACATAATCAAAACAGATAAGGCAAGGACTGATAGGAATGCCAGGAGAAATAAATGTATATTTGTTTGGAGTTGGCGATGCAATCTATTAGTAGTTAACACACCCAGAATCTAGACGTCAGTAAGCACACAGCTGTACTGGACAGTATTATCCATCGAGTTGATCTAATTGGTGTTTATAGAATACTTGTACTCCAGCTGCAGCAGGAGATATATCATTGTAAATCTTATATAGAACCTTCATTGGGATAGATCACATGCTGGGTCGTAAAATGACTTTTGAGAAGTTTTTAAGTATAGAAATCATGCAAAGGATGCCCTCAGACTGTAATGGAATCATACTAAAAATCAGTAGCAGAATGATAGCCAGAGAATCGCAGCTGGGAGATGGAACAATACACTTCTAAATTAGAGGTAAGTCAAATAGGAAGTCTTGAGATACATGTGACAATAATTTTAACTGAGTGCAAAATACAACTTTTTAAAATGTGAAGTTGTGTAGGAATAGTGAGAGCAGTACTTACAGGGAAGAGTACAGCATTAAATGTATCAGAGACCTAAAGTTAATAATTTAATCTTATACCTTAGGAAACTGGAGGAAAAACAGAAACATAAGCCTAAAGTAAGGAAAGAGAAATGACACAAATGAGAGTTGAAATTAATGAAACATAAAACAGAAAATGAACAGAGAAAATCAACAAAACCAAATCTTGGCTCTTTAAAATTTATATTATGGATAAACTCCAGCAGGGCAAGCCAAGAAAAAAAGAGAAAAGACACAAATTACTAATATCCAAAATGAAACAGAGGTTTCATTACTGATCTTAAGGTGACAGGATAATAAAATGAACAACTCTGCTGAAAATTTGATTACGTGAAATTGTGTATTGCTTGACTTACTTGAAATACAAACTACCAATCGGACCCATATCTCTCACCATATAATAGATTAAAATCAAAGTGGATCAAAGATCTAAACATCAAAACACAAACATTACACCTTCTGGAAGACAGAATAGGTAAAACACTTGAAGACACAGGAGTAGGAAAGGACTTCCTAAACAGAACCTCAATCACACAGGAAATAACAAGAATCAACAAATGGGACTACATTAGACTAAAGAGTTTCTGTACAACAAAAGAGTCAATTAGGAGGGCAAAGAAAAAACCCACAGAATGGGAAAAAAATCTTTGCTAGCTACTCCTCAGACAGAAGACTAATATCTAGAATATATGAAAAAAAAAACATTAAACTACCTAAAATCAATGGCCCACTCAAGAAAGGGGCTGGAGAAATGAACAGATACTTCACAGTGGAAGAAATACAAATAGCCAACAAACATGAAAAAATGTTCAACATCTATGGCTATTAGAGAAATGCAAATTAAAACAACTCTAAGATTCCACCTTACCCCAGAAAGAATGCCAATCATTAGGAAGTCAAACAATAACAAATGCTGGCAGGGCTGCGGTGAAAAGGGAACCCTCCTACACTGTTGGTGGGAATGCAAACTAGTACAACCATTATGGAAATCAGTATGGAGATTTCTCAAGAGTCTGAAAGTAGAAATCCCATATGACCCAGCCATTCCGCTACTAGGTATCTTACCTGAAGAGCTTAACGCATCATACTACAGAGATACTTGCACGACACTGTTTATAGCAGCACGATTTGTGGTAGCTAAATTCTGGAAGCAACCTGTATACCCATCAATAGATAGCTGGATAAACAAAAAATGGTATCTATACATAATAGAATACTATTCAGCTATAAAGAATGACAAACTAGAGTGATTTGCAGGAAAATGGATTGACCTGAAAAGTATAATGTTGAGTGAAATAAACCAGACTCGCAACCTGGAATACCATATGGTGTCCCTCATTTAGTGAGGTAAAATACAAACAAAAGAGTAAACAACAGATACAAAAAGGCAAAGTGTTAGATATAAGCTAATAGACAAAGGGTTCAAGGGAACAAGAAGAGAGCAAAGCGGGAGGGGAATGGGAATCTGGAGGAATAATGATATCTTAAAAATAAGAACCTAATAACCCAAACTTAGATTAGTGACATGTATACTGGGTACTATAGTAACTTTATGTAGTTGTGATTTACTGCTTCATTTAGGTGGTTGTTTATATTGCTCACTGTCATAAGCAAAAGGCACAATGCATTGTGGCCTGTAAGTTTGTGTAATTTTTCATAAATTTTAATAAAAATCTAAAAAAAATACAAACTACCAAAACTCACACAAGGAGAAATAGGTAATCTGAAACATCCTATATTTGTTACAGAAATTCATTAATAAAACACAAAACTAAAGTACTGGACATAGGTCAATTCAATTATGAACTGTACCAAACGTTGGAGGAAAGAAAAATGTATAAATTTTCCATAATCCTTCCCAGAAAAGCCCAGGAAGTATAACATTTTCTAACTCATTTTTTGAGTTTAATATTAGCCTACTCCCCAAACCAAGACAGTAAGAGAAAGGAAACCACAGGTCAGTATATCTCACAAGAATAGAAGTAGTAGTCCTCAAAAAATATTAGCAAGTATATTTCAACAATGTATAAAAAGAATTAGATACACCATTATCAGATGGGATTTATTACAGATATGCAAAGTCAGATTAACATTTGAAAATCAGTTAATGTAATCCACCATATCGACAGTTTTATTCATACTATTAAAAAAATCAGTTGTAATATCAATGGATGCAGAAAATTGGCAAAATATCACCTATGCACAGAAATTAAAAAAAAAACCCTAGAAATTCATGGGAACTTATTCTTTCCCAATTTTATAAAGAATATCTAGAAAACCTTACAGCTAAACCTATATATAACAGTCAAAATCTATATATTTTTCCCTTTAAGATCAGGACCATACTAGGTTATTTCCTTTAACCATTTTTATAAAGCACCATGGAGTCTTAGATAGCAGGTATGCAGAATGGACAGGAAGAAATATAATTGCCATTTTTGACAGATGACCCGAATGAAGAACAAGTCCATCAATGGAACAGGATAAAGAGGTCAGAAATAGACTCACAGAAATACAGTGAGATCTCTATATTTGAAAAGAAAAAGGCAATTTAATGGCAAAAAAAGTCTTTTCAACAAATGTGGCTGGACAATTGGACACCTGTATTTAAAAGAAGATCCAGTAGTTACCAGAGATTTGGATGGAGGGAGAAAAGATGACTAGATGGAAGAGAAGGGATTTTAGTTTGGTGACCATATTCTGTATGAAACTGTAACGGCGCATCTGTTGCACAGATGTGCTGGATATAGTTCCATCTTCAAAATGGCAGGCGACATGTTGAGGTTACCTATACTCTATATTCTGAGTATATTTCTTATTCACTGAACATAATGTTGAACTTGCCATTAACATCTGGACTATAAAATAACAACAGTAGCAATTTTGGTAGCACTCTATTTCCATCATATAAACATTTTTGATTTTATATTTGCAAGTAAAGTGGACTCAAGTTTTAGTAATTTCTGCCATCTAAAATTCTAATTTGCTGAGCTATATCAGTCTTAAAACAGAAGGTAGACTGCAAGTGGACTGCCTGTAGCTTAGATATGGTACTGTTTTGATGTGATAGACAAGTTTCATTTCCCTCTGTGGTGAATTCTGAGCATGTTAATATCAAATTAATGCTACTTCATAAATATTATTTCACACTATGGAAATCATTTTGGTGAGACTCCCTGGCATCCCATGTTCCTTGTAAAATCTGAGTAAAGGCTGAGGACACCGTATTCCCTTGTTTGCACGTGCTTTTCTCATGCATAAGGGTTAATTTTAAAGAGAGCAAATTATCCACGTTGTCTTATTCATACTGAATTAACTAGCACAACTTATTTTCTTCCCTGGTAGATGCTGCTGTCTAAAAATACCAGAGGAATGACAATTTATTGCTCATATGAATGAAAATCTGTCTTTGATACAATTTGACTTGAAATAAGCGAAAGCCCTGTAATTGTTCTTCGAACACACTGCTTTCCTTTTTCCTCATGTGTACCTCAGCACTCTTTCCTGCTTATGAAAGAAAGGCAAGTTAAAGTAGGAAGCTTCTAGCTCATTTTGTATCTTAAATTTCCTTTCTCTTAAGAAGATTACTACTTACCCACAACACTAATTTTACGGCATAATTTGAAGGACCCATACCCAAAGCTTCTGTTTATTGAACTATTCTAAACTTGCTTTCTTTCCAATTTAATTCTTAATAAATCTTGGATTAATGGCAGTAGCCTTGTGCTTTTCTTTCAGAACGATACTTTTGGCATCAAAGTGTGCTTCTTTCTAGGCACAATAAAGATTTTCAAATAAATTAATGTATATAACCCGAAGCAGAAATACATACTACTACAACCTTACTGTACAGATATTACCCAAAGAATAATGTGGGGTGTGTGGGTGTCCCTTCATGTAAAAATTATCAAACATGTGCATAAAGCAGGGAGATAGTCAAGGTCTGCAATAATTACATGAAAAGACATTGCCAGGTATTTGCGTGGTACTTGTGAAGGACAACTTTGACTAAAGCTTTGAAAAATCTTTCAACTATTCTCGCAATTGCTATTGAAAATACTTGGCCTTTAGGGAAATGAAATTTTGAAGGAAAATCTGTTATTTTGAATGTTAATTTTTCTTTACATAATCTGTTTTATGATTTAGATGTAAAACATCCCCTTAAATCTCATGTGTTCAGAGATGGGGCTTTGGGAAGTTTTGGGTCCTGAGGGCACTAGCTTCGTCAGCCTTCAGCATCCATACCCGAATGTGCTGTCAGCGTCTGAGGCCCAGGCAGAGGTCGGGGGCCCCTGGGGCATGTTTGGAGGCTGTATCTCTTGCTCTGGCTCTCCTCCTTTTACCACGACTTCCAGTCGGCCTTCCTGAGCCTCGCCATTTATGCAACTATGATATTCTTAAATTTTCTGTGAGATCAGACACGTAGCATGGCCTCCAACTCTCCTCTGCAGACATGGAGTCCAATATTGTCTCAGGCAGTAAGATTTTGCAATTCAGAAGCTGAGTCTCATGATTATTCATCATCTTTTACTTGCCCAAGACAAATACAGACTGATGCTAGGGTCGAGAAGACTATTACTCCATCCTTTCTAATCTGCATTATCTCAAACAGGGAGAAATGGACATATTCTCTCTTTCATATTGTTTTTCCAGACAAGAAATATGATTCGAATTGAATTCCTGAAAACAGAATCTTGGTTTTGAGATAAGAGCATCCATCCGCTCAGGGATCTGGTCGATCTTTTGTGGTTGTTGATGTCCCAGTGTGTATGTCTCTCCTGGCTGGTGCATTCTGCTCACTTGAAGTTCTGACTGCGTTGCTCCGGACTTTGACTGACTTCGTTACTCTAGACTTCGTCTGATCCCTGACTTCTCACTTGCATCCCAAGACCATCCTCTCTGAGTGTCTCCTTCAATCTGAATGAAATTCATTCATTTTCCCCTTATACAGTGCACAGTGCTTCACATATTATCATTATTGCTGTTTACAGAAAGTTTATTCTTACAGCCGACCTTTGCGAAGACAACTACTCAAGTCTGTTTATTGCCCAATTACTACATTTTGCCTATCACTTTAAGTACTGGTTTCAGAAACGTGTAGGTTCAGATTGCCTGGGAACGTTAATATTTACGTAGTATCCAAGATATTTGAACTTTGTAAGTCAAGAAGTGTTTTTGTGTTTGTAAAATCTGTGTCTGTGGTCTTGCTGTCCCAACTCTTCTAGCTTCCTGAGAATCCTTATTAAATATACAAAGAAAATAGCTAGAGGCCTTCATTCTGCTTCTTTGAGGATATCTTCAAAAATGTCTTTAACAGTTACCTGATGTCTGTCATTTCTCTTCTGTTCCAACTCGTTTGCTTTCTGCCAACTCAGTCCCCACACAGTATCTTCAGTCAGCGCCTCCCTAAAGATTTATCCCACATTTGCACGCTTGTGGACTTCATAATCTCCCCTCACCTCTAGTGACACAAATTGGTGATACCTGTATGTAGGGGAAGTTCTACGAAGTATGTGTGGAAATCAGAGTGATTCAGAGAAATATACAACATGGGCTGCAATGTAAAATGTAGTATCGGTTATCCCTGAAAAATTCCTCCATCCTGTGGCAGCATGAACTCCAACAGGTCGCATGCCTTCTCTTGCCTTGATTTATTGCTATCTTCTGGGCCTCTCCAGCTTTTCCTTTTGCTCTGATTCCAAATTCTGACACCAGCATTCTCGATAGCTTCTCATACACAAAGATTAGCTTGCTCAGTCTTCTGCAATGGAAGCATTGTCTTCAAAGTTACTTGCTCAAAATTAACAACTAGGAAAAAACCATTGAAGTGTTTTCTTAAATAATAGGCTTATCTGTTGTTCTCTTTTTATAAACTTTTTTTTTTTTTTACAAATTATTACATAACATCTTTTTCACCCAGGTTTCTGTTACAAATTCATGCTTGTAGTTGTTTACTTATTGGTTTAAAAACACGTATTTGTTGGGTGTCACTAAAGATTCTGGGCTCTGATCTGTGCTAGGTTCTGAGAGATAACACCAGAATTAAGACCCAAATCTCCCCTCAAAATATTCACACTTTACTGGGAATACACACAGCTCTGATGTTCTGTGATTGAGTTACATGGTTTGGGAACACCAGGAGGGGATCTCTCCTGGAAAGGACGTGGAGGGAGGGCGTTGCAGAAAAACTTCTTAAAGAAAATATCAAAGATATTGGGGCTTGAGAGGGAAGAAGAGTAGAGGAAGGCGCTAGGGGAGAACAATGCAGTGTAACAACTACTTACGTAACATTTGCATTGTGTTAGGTATTGCAAGTAATTCAGGGAGATTTCCTTGATATTGGTAAATTTTGCTTCCCTCATTTTTCTTCATTATTGGTTGTTAATGTTATTAGTTGTTTCATAAAATAAATTTTGGCGTTCTTGATTTTCCGTTATACAGTTGTCTTTGCATTGATTTGTACTCATAGGTTTGTTTTCTTTTCTTTTTGGGTTTATTTCCTGTGTCAGATTAGTTCCTTGAACTATTCATTTTTAATCTGTTCTTTTTATCATATATGCATTGAAGTTACTTATTTTAAGGGTGATTTAGTGTCTTCTTTTAATTATCAGTAAGTTCAAAATACTTAAGAAAAAGAACGGTAGCATCACATCACAAGGGAGTGAACAGAAGGAGGCACAGAATTCCCTTAGGTGATTCTCGGATTAAGGCTAGCTTCAAAAAACACACACAGAGTATTGCTAGATTTTTTTTAGGGCTCTTTTTATTTAACATACTCTTTGTAATTTTAAAAAGTTAGTACTTTTAAAATGTATTCCCGTGAAGTACAGTCTCCTTTTTCTTTCTTTCTTATAATCCTGAATCCCATGAGCTTTATGAAAATAAATTCACCTGAAAATTATCTACACAGTAAAATTTGTGTTCCTCAGCACAATTTCATCTCCTTCAGACAAGATATAGTTGATTTTTTAACAATATACCTCTACTGAGAAAGAGAAAACATTTAACTAGCAGTCAGTTTTCTGTTTGGACAAAAGCAAACAAAAAGTTTGATACTTTTTCCCTTCTGAATATACCAATATTTTGTCATTTACAAAATAGGTTTGGACTATTAGGATTTATTCAAGGGTCTATCTCTGAGCAGATAGTAATTTCAGAGAATTTTAGTTTATGAAATGTATTTTTGGTATTATGGAATTGAATGTAAATCAAAGCCCCAGAGAAAAGGCTCAGAGCAAGAACATGTCTATTAAGTAGAAAGGAAAGTCCTAAATAAGTAATAATTATGCTTTAATATTTTAACCATCTGTTTGAATATTAGTTAGAATGTTTAGTGTCGCTTTGTCTTTGGTTGTGTGGGAGATCTATTCCTCACTGAGTTTTAAGGTGACTATTTGCTGGTCTGCTCCCATTAAGTCTCATAAATTGTTTGAATTATAAATGTTTAGATTATAGATGAAGACCAATTGCTCTCCTAGGCTTGACTTTGAGGTGCCCTGAAGGGAAGCATCTTCAAGACTGTTTTTCCCTCCATGCCTATTCTATTACTGAAGTCTTCAACAATTCTCATCCCTGAATGCAGCAGTGACCTCTTTAGAGCTTTTAAAATGAAAAAAAAAAAAAAAATTTCAAGCCCTGGTTTTTCAAGTACATAGCGGAAATGAAATTCTTCAAGAACAGCTCATGTATTCAGTTTACCCTGTATGTCCTCATAGAATTTGCCCTCGTGGGCCTGAGGGAAGAGAGTCGATCTCGGTGGTTCATAATTAATGTCAGGGAACTATGATCCCAGCATGACACAAACTATATCACCCAAAGCAAAAGGTAAAGAAAAATGATGATTGCTCAGCAATTCGCACTGGAAGATGAAAAGGCAGGCATTTTAAATTAATGGTCCCAGAGCCTTGATCCTGCCCTGTCACATTTCATCAGTCTCTTTTGAGCAGTGTTTCCTGCGAAAGGGGGACTCACAGTCATGGAGGGAGTATCAAGCAGTAAATTCTGCAAAAAAAGTCACCCTTTACATTCTACTTGAGAAATTTCCCTGCAGCACACAAGCTTTCAGTGTGTGGTATTTGATTAAAACATACTCCGCTGCCTAGAAAAGATTTCCTTGTAAAGGCTGTCTAGTTTTATTGTCAAAATGGCATTCAACTGCAATCTCTTTAATTGCATTGAAGAAACTTGTAGGTACGATTCATTGTCCTGAGGTTTTTATAGACCTGAAATGGATTATCTTTGCATTCAGTTACTTAAAGACCAAGAAGTTGCCTTACGCAGATTGTAGAGAACATTGTACTGGTAAATTGTGGTCTCGCTTCTCCACAAAGCATACCTAGGGCTCTTCTCTCCACTCAATATACCACCCAATGCTTCAGTTTATGTAGCAAGCAGACGGCCAGATGAGGGTATGCAATTTTATCAAAATAACAATCATGTATCGGTATTCCGTTTCTTGGAAAGAGTAGTAATGTGGGTTGTTCTCTGATTTGCACTTTCTCGTCATTTGACTGCATTTTAAGTCGTCTTTTAAGAGGCATAGAAAGGAGAATGCCCAACAGGTTTTCCATCAGTTGTTACTTAGAAGGAAGTATTACACCGTGCTTTAGGAAATATGTCTAAAGAGTTCGAATCCAATTAAAAAACCATATTTTTGAAAATTTATTTCCTTTATAAATGTAAATGTATCAAAGTGCCTGTGTGGCCTTTCTTTTCATAGAAATTAATGTTTGGAATGCACTTAAAATTTATTTTTATTTATATATATGTATATATAACTTACAAGTATAATATTTTATACAGTATGTACATAGTTTGATCAAAAATACAGTGAATCCTTAAATTCAAAGATGATTAGCATAAAAGACACTTGCTATTAATCCCTCTCTCTTCAAACATGACTATCCCATCATTCTCAACCCCTTCTGGAGAAGTTCTGAAAGTCCTCGTTGGTGAGTGTCTAGCTGTACTGTCATAGTTGCCTACATGTCCCGAACTGATACAAAATGTTTATCTTTCATGGTCAGTTTGAATTTGGGAACGATCCAGAAGTCGCAAGCTGCTGGATCTGGTGTATAAGATGAAGACACACAGTAAGGATTTTACCAGGTTGCCTCTCTGTTGGATGGCATTTGGCAGCAGGGTTAACTGTACATCATATCTCATAAAAATACTCTCAAAAAAAGAACTTCCAGAAAGTGGCAAGAATGAAAGGATAAGTGTGTTCAAAGTGATGGGGAGTTTTTCGAGATTAATGACAAGGTGTCTTTACTATAATAATTTTTAAAAATTTGAACATTAACCATATATATATTTTGATTTTACCTTGCGTATGCACGCATATATATCTGAAAGGGTTAAAAAATGAAGAGATTTCAGCCTGTGTGGAGTATATGATGAATTTTGTGTGATAATGGTGTCATTTATTATGCATATCAGTGTCCCAGTGTTTTACATAGAAACCATTCTATGTGAATTTATGATCAATAATTTTCTCTGGAACAGAGATATCTATAGTTCTAAATATGAAGGCATTCATACCACAGGTACAACCACTTATGTGACCATTCTTATAATGCCCCAGAAAACAACAATAAATTCAAAATAGTACAGCCACCATGTTGAGCTTCAGAAATTACGTGAATGCAGCTCAACTAGAAAGCTGCTGTCTTGGATGTTCTCAAAATCAGGAAGGGAGGGCTTGGGGATTTAGCTCAAGTGGTGGAGTGCTTGGCTAGCAAACGCAAGACCCTGAGTTCTATCCCCAGCATCCCCCCAAAAAAAATAAAGGAGGGAAAGAAATAGCATATTCATGAATTAGAAGATGTAACATTGTTAAGGTGTCACTACCACCCCAAATGATCTATAGTGTCAATGCAATCCTAATAAAACTTCCAATCGTCTATTTTCAGGAATAAAAAAAAAAATCCCAAAGGTTTTATGGACTCTAAAAGGAAACGCTAAATAGCAACACCTCTAACGTATTTAGAGGTGTTACTTCCCGATTTCAGTGAAGAGACAGCATACAGAATGGGAAAATATATTTTCCAGCTAATCCATCTGCAGGTGACTAATACCTAGAATATAAAGAACTCAAAAAATTAGACCCACAAAAATAAAAGACTCCATCCAAAGATGGGATATTGAAATGAATAGATACTTATCAAAGGAAGAAGTACTTTGGCCAACATATACATGAAAATATGTTCAATGCCTTTGGACATTAAAGAAATGCATGTGAAAACAACAATGAGATTCTATCTTACTCCAGAAAGAATATTTTTCATCAAGAATTTTTTTAAAAAGTATTGATAAGATTGTGAGGAAAAAGAAATCCTTTTATATTTTTAGTGAGATGTAAAGTACAATCACTGTGGAAATTCATTTGGAGATTCCTCAAAAAACTAAAAATAGAAATTCCTTACGACCTTCCTGTACCTTTTCTGGCTATCTTCATAGAAGTGTTAAATGAATCGTATTTCGGTGATATATGCATACCCATGTTTATAGCAGCACAAATCACAATACCTAAATCTTAAATATGGCCTATATGTCCATAAACCAATGAATTGCACATGATGGAGTACTTCTCAGTCATAAAGAACAAATTTGAGTCATTTGCAGGAAAATTGATTCACCTTCAGTCCATAATGATAAGTAAAATAAATCAGACACAGTAGGTTAAATATCTCATGGTTTCTCTTATATGAGAAACTCGCAGTATAAGTAATTTAAGGAGCAAAATAAAATAAAGATGATAGGAGGTGGGGGGAAGACGCTGTGAAGATGGGAGGGGTTTGGTGATGGGGGAGAGGAGGAAAAAGGATCAAGATGCAACATGTATAAGTACCAATACCAACTGGTTAATATATTTATTGTGAATCACAATCATAAACTAATAAAAAATTTTAAAAACTTATTACAGAGTTTCAATCAACCAAACTGTGTGGTACTGACATAAGAATGTACAGACCAATGGAATAAACTCCTGGGATATGGCCAAATGATTTTCAGTAAGAATACCAAGACTATTCTGTGGAGGAAAGTCAGTGTTTTCAACAAATTATGCAGGGGAAAATTGCTATTCACATAAAAATAATGAAGTCAGATCCTTATTTCACAACATATCCATATATCATATGCACAAATTAACTTGAAGTGAGTGAAAGACACAAAGAATAAAAGGATAGCTATAAAAGTCAAGATATATGGTAAAAGCCACATAGAATTGAATTTGCCAATGATTTCTTGGGCAAAATATGAGGTAAAAGTGACATAACATTGAATTTTCCAATGATTTCTTGGGTATATGTATTGGTTAGCTTTCTATTACTGGGACAAAATACCTGACAGCCACAACTTAAAGGAGGAGAGGCTTAGTTTTGCTCACAATTTCAGAGCTTTCAGTTCATAGTTGGCTTGCCTCAAGGCAGAAACATCATGGTGGAAGGACTTAGTGGAGAAAAGCTACTCAATTCATGAGACCCAGGAGGCAGAGAGCAGGGGGAGAGTGCCAGAGAGGAAGGAACCAGGGATGATATGTAGTTCCCAAGTCACATCTCCATGACCCACCTCCTCCAAGTCCAATCACCTCTCCAAGAGTCTTTTAATCAATTATACTGATAATCAAGATTACATGGTACAGGTCTACTACTTGTTAACTTGATACCTAATCAGTTCTCCCTAACTATACTTAATCTCCAAATAAACAAAATAACAAGGTCTTAATTCCACCTAACATGATGTAACTATCCCACGTGCAACTGAAAATACACTAATGCCCTCCACAAAGACTCGACAGTCCCCACTTTGCTCAAAAGTCCAAATGAAACCTTGTAAAATTTAAAAGAATACAAGTTACATGCCCTCAAGACCCAGTGGAACAAGGTAACCTTTTGCATTCCAAAAAGGAAGACTATGCAGATAGAAAAGATGTGAACCAAAGCAGGCCTGAAATCTAGTAGCCCAAACCCCGAATCCTGCACTCCATGCTTGACGTCTGGGGCATGAGGTGGTGAGATGCGATTTCCACAGCACTTGAGCAGTCCTACCCCTTGGCCTCTCTTGAGATGACTGTGCCCACTGCTTGCATCTCTCCTTGCCAGACATTCCATATTCCTGGCATCTCTGGTCTCCAGTGCACTCTGACTTCACTCTCACAGCTTCACGGGTTACATTTATAGGGGTTCCCAGCAGGGGCTCCGACTCCATGACACATGCATGCCTGCCCAACCAGCATCCAATGGGCAATGCCAGGGTCTGCTGCCATTACCAGCTGTTGCTGGGCACACCTGGGCCATGGTTACAGTGGCTTCTGAGTGTGTGGATGGATGAGCAGGGTGAAATGAATCCTGGGGAAGCAATTCCTCATACAAACCTTCTGGAGCAAGAGAACCAAGGTCTTTCTTCTCAAATGAAAGGTTTACATGTACTCCTGAGCCTGCAATGAGTAGAGTCCTGCTGACTTTGAAAGTCCCTCAAAGCATGTTTGTTCTTGTTCCTGTTCCAAAGTACTTGGTATCTTTTTAATTCTACTGAGCTTTCACTAAACACATCTCCTTTGGTCCAACTTTATACATGCTTCTTTTGGGGCCAAAATTTAAAGTTTTCAAATCTTTCTTCTCTGCTTTATGTTCCTGAATCTTACTATAAATCTGGCTAAAAGCAGTACCTGTGATATAGTCTGATCATTGGGCTGCCTTGAAATTTCCTCTGGCAGGCGAATTAATCTAACACATTCAAACTGAACACAAAGTTTTAGACATAGATGAAATGTAGACAATTTCATCACCAGAATATAACCTGTATCACCTCTAGTCTAATTCCCAATACAGTCTTCTTTCTGCCCTAAAATCCCTGTGCCTGGCCTTTACTGTCTGAATTTCAGTCAACATCTGGTCATCTGAGCTTTGGCTAGAATCACACTTCCAGCTCTGCTTACAGCATTTTAGGCTTTCTCTAATCCACTTCACTGAAACCTGTCTAAATTCCTCCAGTAAACAAGTTTCAAAGGATTCTAAATCACATGGCTAGATAATCACAACAAAATCCATGCTTCTCTGGTACTAGTTTTCTATATTGTGAGCTTTCTGTTGCTGGGACAAAATAACTAACACCCACAACTTAAACAGGTTTATTTTGGCTCATTAGTTTAGCAGTTTCAGTCTGTGCTTGCCTGGCTTCAAGACAGAAACTTTGGGGTTGCAGGGAATAATGGAAGGAAGCTACTCAACTCGTAGCATCCTGTAAGCAGAGAGCAGGGCAAGAATGCCCGAGTGGAAGGTTTGTACCCAATGACACACTTCCTCTGACGAGGCTCCACCTCCCAATAAAGCATTCGGCTATGAAATAGTCAATGTTAGTGACCCACATTCCAAATATCTCTATGGAAGTCACATTGACAATAAAGTAACCACCATAATATAACACCAAAAACAAAAGGGTGATAAACAGGTCTCCATCAAGGCTAAAATCATTTTTATACATCAAAGAATACTAACAATAAAGCAAAAATTCCATCTGTAGAGTGGGGAATGTCTTGGTGCTTAAATGTCTGTTGGTGCTTTAAAGTCATATGTCTGACAAGTAATAGAATATATATTTTTAAAACTCCTATAACTTAAAACAATAAACAAAAGTGACAAAGGACTTGAATAGATTTTTCTACCAAGAAGACAAATTATAAACAAACACACAAAAAGATGACTAATATTACCAGTTACTAGGGAAGTGCAAACCAAACTCACAAGAAGATGGTACCTAACACTTACTAAGATGGCATTAGTAATAAAACAGAAAAATAGTAAGTATTGGTATATATGTGGAGAAAGTACACTTCTTTTGCACAATTGGAGAGAACAGTGCAGGTACCGTGGAAAACAGTATGACATTTCCTCAAAAAACAATTAACATACGAAACAGTAATTCCACTTCTCTAGGTTTATACTCAAGTAAATTGAGATCAGGAACTAGAACGGATGTTCTATGCCACTGTCCGTAGTCACAACATCACAAAAGTCAAGAGGCGGGTGTCTTAGTCACGTTCTTGTTTCTGGGACTCAATACCTGACACCATAATACTAGAAGAGCCAAGGGAAGGAAATACTAGAAGAGCCAAGAGGAAGGGAGCTGCTCACATCCTGACTGTCGAGAAGCAAAGCATGAAGGGAGGAGCCAGGAAGGGAGACAAACTCTCCTCCCGGGGATGTGCCTCTACTGACCAAACCCCACCTCCTGACAGCACTAGTTCTTCCACAATCCGGTTACCTTCCAAATACATGTGGCTTTGGGGCTATTTTAGATGTTAACCATAACCATCAATATCACTCAAAAGTCCACCAGCAGAAGAATAAGCAAAATGTGGTGTGTTCATACAGTAAAATTAATCTTACAGTGAAATTCTGATCTATACTACATGAATGAACCCACAAAACAAGCAAAGTAAACCAGACAGACAATATATCTGGCATTAATTCAACCAGTATTTTGACTTCTTATCTTTGCTTTTTGTATCACTGTGTGGATGCTAAAGGCCCTCAGAAGGTTATTAGAAATTTGGGGAAAAAAACCCAAAAAACACTTCACAGGTGAAGGAAATCTGGTGAACAGAAGAGACAGATACATGCTTTGGCCAGTATTCATCACAGGTCAGAGGGAGCTCTTACTCTTTGAGTTATTAATTTTACAGGACATGAAGATTTGTAACATGAAGGGTGTCAATACCTGAAACAATGAATTTAAACTTCTGCAGTTTTACGTATTAAAGAG
The DNA here is from genome assembly GCA_004026905.1 of Hystrix cristata. NCBI lineage: Eukaryota > Metazoa > Chordata > Mammalia > Rodentia > Hystricidae > Hystrix > Hystrix cristata. The sequence continues at coordinate 37,605 of PVJO010004839.1, forward strand.
CAGAAACAATAGAACTAACAGAGACGACTTTCCGGGTAAAACTGTATCTTTATTCTACCTGTTCTCTTGATGGGTGTGTAAAAATTTTACTTTGAGTTTATTTCCTTACAGGAAAAACTTTTCAGATGTTTTGTGATGGGCTGAAATGTGTTCAGAAGATTTGAAGACATTAGAGATAGAGGAAATTCTATTGCTTTTCTATCTTATTTAGAACTGAAATCGATGCACTTTCTCAATGCCATTGTGCAAACATAGCTCTGCATGAATCTCGTTAAGTTCAGATGTAGAACAGAGATGTAGACTGTGTGTATTTTCTGCTGTTAGGAGATTGAATCTTCATCCACCCTCAAGTTTAACTTTGTGAGGCAGGCAATAAATGATGGCAGACTTTGCTTTTTCCCCTTTATGTTTGGCTATCATATGCACATCTGAGCTGTAAAGGAATGTGAAACTTGAAAACAGATGGCCCACCTGCTTCTGCTTATGTGAACTGCGATCTAGGAGCATTCTGCAGTGAGTAAGTCTTGTGCTGACAAACCAATTGTGAGTCACACCCATATCATTTTTTAGTGCAACAAAGAATATTTACTACTCATAACTTTTGTTATTAATTGAATATCATGTGTCTTTAATACTAACCAAATAGAAATTGAGATGGTGATCAGTGAGAATCATTTCAACTTTCTCAGATGTCCTTAAAATGCATAATTGTAAGTGAAGAATAACTATGAGGTAGTAGAGCTAGGTGGTTAGGAGCTCAGGCTTTACTGTAGGCAAAAAGTTGTCAGCTTAAATTACTTTGATTAAACTAAGTTCTTTTAATAACCTTCGAAGTGTTATCTTCTAAGTGAAATCATGCAGTTATAGCATATACCTAATTCATAAGCCTCCCAGAAAAGATAAATAAAAAGTTTAATAATAATTTGGTATACTAAAAATTACTACCAGCTATCCAACAACCCATATCTCTTTATCATGGTTTCTGGGCATTCTTGTTAATATTATCTTAAAAGTGTAGCTGGAATTGTGTGTATTTATCTAAAGATATTATATATAATATTGGATAGATACATGCTTTTAGTAGACATAATTTTAATGTAATGGCAGGGAAAAAAGTAGGCATAGTGAAGGGCTAAATTGATTGTAAAATTCTTGTATTAACTGTTTAACTGGAGAGATACATCAAGCCACAAAGGTAATCTAGACATCACTTGAAACTGCTTAGATTTGGGGCACATAGTTTTGGCGTGAAACTAAGCATTACCTATAATATTAATTTTTGGTGTAGTGAGTCTAACTCAGGCCGTGCACATGCTAAGCATGTGCTCTACCACTGAGCTACACTCACAGGTCTCATTTGTGTTTTTAAAATAGCTGTTCCTGAAAATGCTCACATGCCTCTTTAGTTAATAGTTATTGATATGTAGAGTGATAACTTGATAGTTATGAATGAGATAATTACATCCGAACATATGTGTTATTATCTGAGACTTTCAAAGTCATTTTCAAATAACAAGTTGTCTGCTCCGACACACACAGAATAAGAGACAGAGAGGGGCAGAGGTTTGCTGATGTACCGCAGAGACCCAGCCACCTCTAGAATTCACATCTTGGGTTTTCCTAAGCATGAGTCAGTCTAGTCCACCATAACCTGATCACTTTCGGAGACACCACAAACATCCAAATGGATGCCTTTCAGCCCCTTTCATCAGACTTGCATAGAGTTTACAGAACGAAATAGAAAACTTTCAAACTGGGTAGTGTAAAAGAAAACCTATAGCTAGTCAATCTTGGGTGAAGGACCGAGTGAATAATGGACAAGGGAAGTGGGTTCCATGTTAATGTCTAAGACTGGTGAATAATATAAATTGCAAAGGTAGTAATTAGTATTACTAATAAAACAAAAATGAATCATTTTGGGAGGTAGAAGAGAGCAACTTATGAGTGATATAAATGGATATACTGTTGCTTTCAGGGGAAGGAATCATAAATGATAACTAGAGTTGATGAAGCAAGAGAATAATTTGTAAAAATAGGATTATAGTTAGGAAAATTAACACCAGAAGTATGAAAATGTTTTTCAGTAATCCTCACAAAGATTGTTTGAGCAGTGGAGAAGGGTGTGGTATAAGTCTACAGTCCTTCTCTAGTGTGAAGTTTATTCAGATTAATAAAATATTTACGAATAATGCGATTTACTCTAAAAAGTCTTTTGTGAATCTTTTCTAAAGATATTGGAGTTAATAATAAAATTAAGTCAATATTAACCTAATATTTTCAATAGTAATAATTACCAAAAATGGTGTTTGATACACCTTATAGAAATCATATAAGGCAGTAATACTTAAATTGCTATGGGCCTTGCATTACATTGAAGTTTACTAACACTATTATCATTTTTCAGTGATAAATTTTTTACAGAAGCAACGGGCTTTGAATGGTCAGAAATTGTGCACAATTTTTATTTTTGTAATGCAAAAACCCGGATTCATCATCTCCTTTTCCCAATCACATCATTTTTTTCTTTTGTCGCCAATTTGTATCCTTCTATCTGCCTTGCAAATACAAATTCTTCCCAAATAACATTCTCGACCGTTTGCTCTTTTATGATCCTGCTGGACCCACATACTTTCAGTTTCGTAGGCTTTGATTTGTTACTGTTTCCCGTCTTCCCTAACCTGTGAGATCTCAGATTGGTACACAGAGTTCATTCAGCACTGTGTCCGGGGCATTGTGGCTAGAATGAGTAAGTGCACTAGGTTGTGAATGAATAATATGGGGATTAATGCAGTTATTAAAGAATAAGATGCACATTGCTTTCAGTTTATAAGATTTCTACAAGGAGGAAATTTTGCCCCAGAATATTTAATTATAGCACTAACACTGGATGATCACAGTCTGTTTCCTAAATTAGGTACATGTGCTACATGCTGTCTCAGGTAGCTGAGTGTGTACTCTCAATTTATATTACAGAGGTTAATTTATTTCTGAGTAAACATTTTTTCTTTTCCTTTGAACATGATACTTATCATCATTTTTATTTTAGGATGCTGGGGATATGGTATTTATCATTAAATACACATTTTTATTCAGGTCAAATATTTACTTTCTCTTTGTCAATTAAAAATTGAGTTTTTGTTAAAGTAGCTAATCTTCCTATAATTTCCTTTAGCCGGGTTAAAAGTGCCTGTCTCTTGGTTTTATGGATCGAAGAACTTACAACCCCATCAAAATAAAGTTTATTTTCTGCTAATTATATTTTCCATGAGGACTCTATTACTGCAGCTTCATTTAGGTACTGGTAATGAAAATTCTGGCAGACTTGGTCACTCTTGTTATTAGAGTAATGGGTAGCTTTTAAGAGTGAATAGTGTGATGTTCAATTCAATTTTATAAAGCATCAAGGTGCATTTACTTTGCCCTGTATGAGAAACTGATGAGTACACAAAATGAGGTTAATGCGATGGGTAAAATAAATCAGTTCTGTGTCTCAACTAATAGCCTTAAGAGTTTAGCAAACCAATAAAAGTTTGGTTTTAAATGGACATTCAGGCTAATTTGACAGCATGCTTCCCATTAGCCAACAATTACCATCATTAGAGTGACATTTTTTCTTCTATCCCCAGTCCATCCAGAAAAGCAAGTGGGAGGAAGAAAGGACAAACTATTTACTTTGAACATTAAATTGTGGTGCCTGTGAATCAAACTCATGGTTCTTACATAGCCAAAGTCACCAGTACATTTTTGCACCTTGTACTTTGTACCCGAGACACTTGGCATTTACTCATTAAAATGATTTGCCAGGTATGTGACTGCTTAGAAATCTTTTCTAAAATCATGTTTTATAGCATGGCAGTAATTATTCTCTTCAAATTTTTGAAACAAAGTAGAAATTCCCTCCATAAATGGCATAAACGTCAGGGTTATTCAAATTGTTAGCTTTAGTATTGTAATAGAATAAAAGTTATTTCAAAAATATGAATCTTGACAGGCAAATGCAGGTATAAAACCCTTGAGTGCAGGTATAAAACCCAAAGAGTTAATACTCAACTGGTTTCTTCCTCCAAATCTCTTTCCTCTCCTTTCTTTTCCTTCTAGTTTCTTCCTCCTTTCACTCTTATCCCACAAAGCTGAAAATGCTGTACTGTTTTCAATGAAAATGGACTTCTAAGAAATGTCATTCAGCAATATGTTATATATAATTTTATCTACAACTCTCTACAACACTTAGGAAAGAAACCATCTTCCAAACAATTTATAATAAGTAAAACAGTCATTCAAAATTCTCCTTTCATAATCAAGAGTGATGGTTCATGCCTATAATGCTTGCACTGTGGGAAGCTGAGGCAGGGGGATGCCAAGTTTGAGCCCAACTTAGTGATTGAGACCCTGTCTGCAAACAAAAATAAAACATAGACTGGGAATGTAGCCCATTGCAAAGGCCCTGCGTTTAGAGCTCTGTGAAAAAACAAACAAAACAAACAAAAAACCCCTCTTGTTATCATGTAGATCTATTATTAATTTTGCTTTTTCAAAATCAAAGCAAAAATTACTGATATAAATTAAGTTCTTTAAAATTTTATTTCTTACCCTTATCTTTATGAAAATTGTGCAAAGTGAACACATATAAAATGAGGCGCTGGGAAATGACAGTCCACATGCCAAATCCTGCCCACTGCTCTGTTTCTGTAAATAAAGTTTTACTGGAACATAATTGTGTTTATTTCTTACCGCTTATGGCTAATTTTATGTCACAATGGCAGAGTTGAGTATGTGCAAGGCAATAATCTGGCCTTAAAGATTTTAAAATATTTACCACACAGTTCTATGAAAACACTGCACCAACTGCAGCACCAGTGTTTATGTTTCACTTGATATTTTGATCTTCTGGTCAATTACTGAGTTTTTGTGGGGTTGGTTGGTTTGTTTGTGAGACAGGGTCTCACTGTGTAATCCAGGCTGGCCTCCAATTTGTTGGCCTCATCTTGCCTCAGGCTCCTGGAAGGACAGGTATTAGCTCTCACTGGTTGGAAAGTGACCAGCTCACAATACAGTATGTATCATCATTTAGGCCTTTATTCTTTCTCTTAACCTGATTAAGTATTTCCCATGTTCTAGGCAGTTGCCAGGTGACAAGAAGACAAAACCTGGTGAGTTAGAAGTAACGTGTAGATAAAAATAAGGCATCGGCGGGAAATAGGTAGAGTGACGATATGCTATGTACATGGTCCTAATAACCTCAATGAACATGAGCATTCCATGTAATAAACATGAACTAAGATTAACATCAACAAGAATGAAAAGGGGGAGAGGGGCACTAGAAGAAGAGAGGGGAGAGAAGGGAATTTAAAAAAGAAACAAGCTGTATTATGTATACGTACCAACGCCCCAAGGTGATTGTGAAACATGTACGTGTACCAACTCCCCAGAATGTGAAACGTATTGCAAATGTGCTAATAAAAACAACATCTCCAAATCTGATAGCGATCTGATCATACTGTTATTCTTCCAGTTTGTCAGGTCTACTATGAGAGTCACATGTGTCCCTTTCACACTCTCAGTTTACCAAAATAATAATTTTCTGGGGAATAAAGCAGTAGCTCTTAAATCTGAATTACTGTTGTTCAGAATGTTTAGTGTTCCAGGAAGAAATTTCCTAGCTAATGAGCCACATAGCTACAACCTAAGGTAAAGACTTGTATCGTTATTCTATTGGGTTAATTATTCTCATTTTTGCTCATCTCCTTCACTTATATTCTATTCAGATATTTTTAGAACTCAAGATCCATGATTTTTACATTACTATTTTATTGTTCTTTATGTAGAAATTGGGTTGCACTGAAATATTCTAGCAGGCTGTGCTTTTTGAGTCCCTGAGGACACACTTAGCACTCACCATGGTAAAGGACTGTCTGGGGACCTGGATGGAAGAGATTAAGTAGGATTTCTTTTACTCTCTCACTTGGTTTATCTTTTACCTCCTCCTGAGTACACTAGAGCTGTCGCTTCAGAATGGCAGGTTTTTCTAAAGGAGGTCCAATTTGATATATTGATATATTAAAGCATAAGAATAGGGTGAGGCATGAGTATTTCTTAATCCTACTTCATCTGGACTCATTCAGTCATTGGGTGTTTATTGAGAAGCTATTACATGTCCAGCACTGTGCTAGTTTCACTAAAATGGAATTTGAATTGTGTATTTTATCTCAATCTTCCAGTAACTTCTATAACAGTGTGCACTATTCTTCATGAATTGCTCATTTGTCAGCTTATTAAGAGTTCTCTTTTAAAACTCTTTAATTTTTCTAGGCATTGCCAGTTGTCCTAATCTTTGTCTTAAAAGAACCTATTAATTATCCCCTATGAGCAATACCTAACTTATTATAAATCTTGCATTTGCATGCCAGAATCTGCTCCTGAACTGCCAGCTTTCCAAAGTCAGGAAACACTTTCATTCAGTTATGTTTTCCACCTTCACCATGAGGTCGGGTTGACACAACATAGATTCTTAATGAATCTTAGCGCAACTGAAAAGATCTCCCGGCCATGCTCGGTTTTTCATATACACACATTCAGCCAGAAAGTATGACATTCTTTGAGAAATGGAGGGAGGACTTGATCAAAGAGATACTTTTAGATCAAATATTTGAAATTTATTGTCATTTAAAACATTTGATTAAGATTAACGATCTGGACATCATTTGAAGATTGGTGAGTGTGACAAAAAGTCAGAACTCTAAGGCTTCTGTAACTCTCCTTACTGTAGCAGATCTGACCTTAAATTGAAAACAGAAGATTGTTGGTGAAAGAAGAAAAGAAGAAGTATTTGGATTTGTACACTGTTATGGGTGATAATTAGGTTTGTTAATTGAATTTCTACAAACCTCTATATTAATCAGGCCTTATTGTTGGGATTTTTTACCCTGCTACTATTCTTATTTCATAATTTCTAATAGATAAATACTCTTATTTTCCAAAGATGGTGTCAAACACATAGATATATCCTAGTAAGGGATTAATAAAAATTGATTGAATATTGAAATAACTGTTTTTCTCTTCAAGAAAATTCTGTCACTTTTCACCCTCATAGCATTACTTTCAACATGATTCCAAGTTTAAACAGTCATTAAAATACTACAAAAGTTTTTCTTTACATATTGTAATCCATCATGTCCTTTAAACTACGTAAAGCTCTCTTCTCTAAGTAGGGACGTTGCGTTTTTGTGAAAAGCTTTAATGCATGAGAGAAAACACCAGGTCAGTTTACACTAGAGTTTTACAGGATGAAATAATACAAAGCACAAGCAATAAGAAAAACATTGGAAAAGTTTTTTTCTGGCATATTTACTTGTAAATCATTTTTTTGCAAACGTAGAGGAAGATATATTTTGAACAAAGGTCAGCGTGCACCTGTGAAACTCAGAATCTAGGCAGTTAACTGTATTCGCTTTTTTTATGGTGTCACTTTATTATCATGAGCAAACATTGTTCCCTTCTGGAGCAACCCTCTAAGAAAGTGGAATTTTTAAAGAAACATAGGTATTGACTCAAAGCTATAAAATACTAATATGCTATCAACAGAAGACTTCAAGGAAAATTGCACGAACTTTCATGACCTACTCACTTGCTCTTGGGAGCAAACACATGTTTTGTTGATTATGTGTTACACCTGGATAAAGTTCAGTGTTACCTCCAAATCCACCTTTATTCATTATTAACTCAGTGGTCGGTGGTTTCTTATCTAGCATTACGATTTTTCAAGGAAAAGTAAATGAGTATAGCGTTTTATGCACTGTATGGTATTTTTCATGGGGCTGTGGATTTAGCTCAGTGGTTAGAGTGTTTGCCTAGCTAGCAAGTGCAAGGCCCTGAGTTCAATCCCCTGACTCAAAAGAAAAATAATTTTTTTTTTCATGGAACAAATGAGACTCATATGATGCCACCATGACACTTTTCCTTTCATTTTCTATGTCTCATACTCCTGCTCCTGTATGAAAATAGTAGTAAGTCCATGACTTTTCTGGGCTTTCTTAGAAAGCAGAAAGTCATGGGTTAACTTGAAGTCACAAACATTAAACTTCTGGAGTTTGAGTTTTCTAGCAATAATCCACGTTCAAATGCTAAGTGTCACACAGGACTTCCTAGAGGGGTTGAAAGTTCATTTCTCTCTGCCTCTCACCATCTCTTCACTTACTAACTGCAGAATGAAGAAAAGGTTCAGGCTGTTTTTCATTAAACTCTCTGAGACTATAAAAATATTAAGATTCTAAGCATAAACATATTAATGCAGTTTATGTAGATACAGAAAACATACCAGGTACAAGTGACATTTAAGATCTTTCACAATATTTAAGCTATTGAAGCTGATTTTTTCCCCTCATGCCTATTTCATCAACTTGGTAGAGGCTCCCAGGTAGGCCTTCTGGTGGCCGCTGCAGACTGCGGGACAGCCCTAGACCTCATGTTACCTAAAGACCTCTTTAAAGGCCATATCTTCAAATATGGTCACATTCCAAGATACGGGTGAGTAGACTGTTGAGGGAAGATGATTCGCCCTGTTCATATCCATCTTCAGAGGGTATTTATTCCATCGTGACTCTCCTGCCAGAGTAATTCACCATCATAACTCCCACTGCTCAGCTATCCTGTGCAGTCTGGTTCCAGATCACTGTGTCCCCATCTCAAGCTCTTTAGACTCCACAAATCCCTCTTTAGAAGCTTCAAGTGAGAGAAGTGGGGCTTCATTTTCCCTTGGGAAGTAGGGTGGGACTTAGCAGCTTTTCCTCCAAAACTCTTCCTAATAATCTGTCACCCCCTTTCATATTCTAGACCTGTGATTATCAATCCCGGGTGGCATCTGGAGTTGAGCGCTATTGCTCAGCCCCTTAGCACTCCAAGTATGGTCTCGACCAACAGCATCTCTATTACTGTACACTTGTTAGACATGAACTCTAACATCCTCCATGAAATCTAGCAAATTAGACAGTTAACAAGACCTCAAGTGATTATATATATATGTAGTATATGCCTAATATATAATATATTATATATATACGCCTGTTACAATTTGAGAAGTATGCTGTTATGAACTAATAGTTCTCAAATGTTAGTGGGTATCATAATTATCAGCAGAACCTATTAAATAAAAAATATGTTAGGCCCCACTTTCAGAGTTTCCAGTTTACCAGATGTGGGAGGAGGTTTGAGAATTTTCACTTTTATCCAAGTTCCTAGGTAATGCTCCTTCTACTAGTCAAGGAATCACACTTTGAGAACTGCTGTGTTTTAAATACACACTGTCCAATGGCCTAGTCACTAATCACATGTTCTCATTAGGCACTTGAATTGTGCTCTCCATTAAGCTGTGCTATAATACACACCAAATTTCAAAGATGGCATGAAAAATGCAAAATATCACATCTATAATTTTTGTATTTATTACATTTAAATATTGAGTTAAATATATTAAAACTACTCACTGCATTTTATATTTTTGATGTTACTACTGGAAAGTTAAAAATCATATATACAGTTGACATATTTATGTTGTTCATCTTCATCTCTGGCTCAGGGGTCCTGGAAGGTTCTAAAACCGATTCTTGGTCACCTACCTCGCCAGTTTGTTATTTTTTCTTTCATGTTAATTTGCTATGTTATCTGTAACAAATATTTGCACCTCACTTAAAAACTGCGATTTTATTATTAGCAGTTACGTACACAATGTAGCTTGTTTAATCTTCATCAGAGTCTTATGATGAGGCTGCTGCCTGAATTTTCCAAATAAGAGACCTAAATGAAGGTAGCTGACTGATTGTCATCTAGCAAGCTACACATCGCTGCAGATTTTGTCTGACTTCAACGTCCACGTCTTTCTCCTTCACCAGGCAACTTCCACTGCATGAGATACGGAGGTGTTGTGCCAATGAATTGTGCATATGAATTATTTGAAATCTATGTGCCCCAAACTGTATAAGTCTGCACAAATTTAAAATAAACACAAAACCATCTAGAGGCATTTTTGAATGAGACAATTGTTTCTTTTCATTGGAGGGCCTGAATTCATAGTGCACATGTTGTTACTTCTAAAGTATAAACTCTTTCTGATAGGTCAGTTCAGTCTGTTCTTGAACCTGGAGCAACATTAGTTATCCTGTATCATTTTTATACTTATTATTTGATAGAAACATATTCATCTTGGAAACTGCATTATGACTTTGGTGATTTCCTTTAGATTTGTGTCAGACTTTGGAGTGGGCCTTCTTCTGACTTTATGAGCTGTCCCGGCACAATGAATGGTACATAGTAATAGACAACATCAATGCAAAAATTCTTTACTACTACACTTTATATCAGCTAATTCACTCAAAGCAAACGTACTTCCTATGTGATGCTTTCTAGAACAAGTACGCAATTTTTTCTTTCTTAATTTCCTTAGTTTTTAAAAAGAACTTCTGACTATATCACTTAAAAAAAAACTTTGCTGAATATGACCATTGCATGTCCATCTTCCTGGTAAGAAGGTAAAAATCTATGTGTGGTTCTAGGAACCACGTAAGCATGCAATGAATGGTCTGATATGAATTTAATCTGATATAGAAAAGGTTTTAAGCCAATCAGAGAAAACTTTTATTTACATTCTCGGGGTTCTCTTGACTGCCAAGATGAGTATCTAGACTCCAAGTTTTAATACACTGCCATTGTATCTATCCTATAGTATATATTAGTAGGTTGTAAGTATGGGAGTCAGTGAACTATTTCCAAGAAATATTAGAAATTTTATTGTTAAACTACCAAGTAATTATTTGTGTGTTGGTTTAACCAAAAAAAAAAAAAAAAAACTCTAAAAAACAAAAAAACAAAAGTCAAAACCATTATCTATGAAAGACATTTTAAGAATTTAAATATAGAAAGGAGAAAATAAGAGAATAAAAGCCACATTTTGAAAACAAATTGATTTCTGTTTGAAAATTTGAGACCTTATCTGTGCCACACTCATTTTCCTATGCACTGCCCTCTTTAGTCTGAGAAGCAGCAGGAAGGAGCTGCAGGCCTGAGAGCAAGGCCTCAGGATGGAGGGTGTAAAGAGTAATGAGGGCCTCCCAACCCTCCCCCAGTGTGCAGGGTGTGTTTACAAGCCCTCGCAGAAGCACCTTCCTCCTCAGTCCTTGTAACTGAGCTAGTTGCCTATACATTTGTGGCTTAGTAAGTTTGCTGTTGTACAGGAAGAAGGTCAAAAACCTCAAGTTCAACAAACATTAGCTCCCCCTTAAATGGAAAGGTAGGAATCGACATGTTTTGTGCATTGTGTAAGGCTTAGAGATATTAAAAGATGTTAAAAGGTATTAGAAGGTTAGACAATAGAAGACATTAGAAGATTTTTAATAGATTTTAACAGGTATGTGAGACACTGACCCCCTGAAAGGAGAAAATATTAAACACCCTCCATTCTGTGGGTTCATCTGTACTGATAAACTCATGGCACACTTGTCAAGATTAATAGAATGGAAGCTAAAGTAGTCCACATGTTTACATGGTCATGTTTGGAAGATACACTTTCCCCCATAAGAACTGATAATGCTAAGTATTCCTTTAAAATGATTTATCTTGGTTTTTAAATTTTTTTAAAAAAACAAAGAGCTGTATTATGTACATGTACCCACTCCCCAAGATGACTGTAAACTGCACGTACTGCAAACATGTACTAATAAAAAAAAAATCCTAATTTAGAAAAAATTTCCCAATTAAAAAATAATGATGCATCTCGTGCCTCAGATAGATCTACATAGCAGGAGATAAAATTTTCAGTAATTTATTTCTCTAGAAGGACCCTTCATTTATAAAGTGCTAGCAGGGGATACATCAATTCAGGCAAACATGAAGTCTTTGATGATGAGAAAATATATGAGTATAATAGTCGCAGCAACAGAACTGAGACACACTAATTGTCCAAATTCCTTGTCCTTTTTTCTAGTTCTTTCCCGACAATAATATTTTTCCAACGTGATTTATTTCTCACACTTCCAACCTCTTCAGAGCCCAGTGGAGCTAATGACTACTGATAACTGTAATTTACCTTATTTTTAGTCATTGTGGAACTTCTTCCCCCACAGCATAAAAAATACCAGTCTATTTTCTTGCTTTTGCCGTCTTTAGTTTTCTGTCTGGAGAAGTAAATCTGAATGCTTCATGTGCTGCGTGCTCACTGCCAGTGCGGATGCCGAGCATTTCACACTGCCTACCTGCTACACTGATGAGCCGCAGGTTGGGGGAAAAATGAACCGCGGGGATCCCAGCACACAGCCCGTGTGGCGCCCTCCCACCTTCTCCGCCTCCGTGCCGACAGGCGGCGCTATGCTTCACGCACCCTCACGGCTCATTTTCCTTCATATCGTCTAGCTTGTCTAGCATTCATCTCGGACTCACTGGGGTGCAGATCTGCATGTGCTCTTATCACAATCTACTTCTGGGTCTTTGAGCACCTGTCACATATTCTAGCCAAACCTAGTCCCGGACCCTGCAGCCTTCCTTCGGCCTCCCTAATCCCTAATCCCACGAGAGGAGAGCGGGCCCAAAGCTGAACAAAGTGAGCAAAACTGAACTACCTGCTACTCAGAATTTTTCTTTCTTAAAGTACATTTCCAAATAAATCAACTTCTCGAATAACGATAGCTTCTTTTTTAGGCAACTTGAGTTACTAATTTCCTTGAAGTCTTCTATCACACATCTCACGTAACACATCTACTTGTTTGATGTTTTTCCCCGAAGCTGAGTAACATACTTGTCCTTCAACTACCTGACCTGTTTGCAGTCCTGTGATAATTGTCTTCGTCATCTGGCTCAGTTCCAGGTGCTTTCTTCAGGCCGTCAAGCATACAGCTGCCTGACTTCATCCACCTCGGACTGCACACGTGAAAGCTTAATGTGTACAGAATTTATAGTATTACATTATTCTGAGAAGTATTCTTAAACCTAAGATTTATCTCCCGCAGTAGATTCCGAGCTCTAGAAAGAAATCAATGATCCATTTATGTTTCTATGGCTTAAAAACTCCACACACTCCTGTATCGCCCCCGTAAGAACATAATAAACATCAACAGACTGGATTTGTAGAGAATCATTATTCTCCGTTTTCATATTTTAATTTTGTTTTTAAAACACATTAGTACATCAAACTAAGTTTTTTGGTAGCTCAAAGAGTGAAAACATACTAAAAACACCTTCTTAGTACTAATAACGAGAAAAACGCCCACTATATCATGAAAGTGTGGATTACAACACAAGGTGTCAAGTGAAAATAAAATATCACCCAGGATAGATCAAAGCTTTATATTTTCTTTGGAAAACGTGGAGACTTGATTGTCCAGAGTTCACATCCGAGTTCTTTGTTAAGAGAGGGATTTACCGCTCTCTTTTGCATGTGATGACAGTTAATATGTGAGCTTGTACTTCACACACCATTTTCAAGTAGGCAAAGAGCTTTCCCTAGTCATGGATCTGTACACAGCATCAATACTTATCTATAACAGTAGTTTTAGTAAAGCTTCAAAGAAAAACAAAAGGAACATAGATCAGACAAAGAAAGTAGATAGATTGCTGCTTTTTTTTAAGAGGAATTCTGTGTATCACAGGAATTATTTTATTATGACTTCCACTATTCTTGAAAAATAGAAACATAAGGATACAGGGATTTAGAGATTGCTTGTTTCATTGCTTGATTAAATCTCCTTGAAAATGTGCTTTTTCTAAATTGCAGAAAATAATAATGGCATACCATAAATAAGATTATGTCTATAAGAAGGTGAAAAGCTGATTTAAGGGTACGATCAAAGGAAACTTGGAGAAGAGAAGAAAGAAACATTGTGGAATCAGTATACACTACAAGGATTTACCTTGCTTGCTCTCCATGTACACACAACGAAATCTCTCATTAAATCAGTGCTTTCCAGCTGTAAGTGTAGCTTAAAATATTCTGAGGAATGTTTACAAGATACAGGTGCTCAGGCCTTCCCCCCCACCCCAGATATTCTGATTCTGTTAAAAGCTTCCCATATTTTCATATGTCATCAGGGTTGGCAACTGCTGCAATAATAATTTCGAAGTGAATTATTTTGTTCTTTTCAAGCATAAGCAAATGTCAGCCTTCATTCTAGGAAGATAACTAAACATGGGACCCATTTTAGGCTCTGCATTAGAGTCCCCCATCCCACAGACCCATAGAAGAATTGTAAATATTCTCCCAAAATTAAACTCCTATTTCATTTGAGCTGCACCTCTGGCTTCTTTAACTAAAGGCCACATGATGGTTAGGCTTAGCGTGGTCATGCAAGAAGAGTGATAAGTCATGCAATTTTACTTTTTCCTGATTTTTTAGCTATGACCACTGTCATAGTCAGTTGCTGATTTTCTAGTGATACTGAGTGACATCTAGAGATAACCTAAAATTTTGTGCTTTTGTGTGTTAAAAACGAAGTAGTCCTAATATGAACCAATGAGGAAGAAAACAAAAATCAAAACACAAAAAACAGGGGCTGGGGATTTAGCTCAGTGATTAGAGTGCTTGCCTTGCAAGCACAAGGGCCTGAGTTCGATCCCCAGCACCACCAAAAAAAAAAAAAAACCACAAAAAACAGTAGTGGTTGTAAATCACGGATAGTCTTAAACTGAAGTCCACCTGAGACAAGCACTGAAACCCAAAAGTTGACCTCTCATTCTTGCTCATTCTTCCCCCTCCCCTGATCTTTTTTCTGAAGAATGACAGTAAAAGAAAGTCTGGCTGGCTGTCATCTACCTGTGATCTATCTGTTCCAGCTGTAGTTTTTAATTATAAAGATTACACAAGTTCATAGCAGCATATGTGGAAATTTAGACAATCGAAAAGAATATAAACCATCTTTAATGGTTCCGGCTAGGGGTCAAATATTACTTAGTTGTTCATGCTTCTGGTGTTTAAAAATATTAAATGATATTATACATGAAATTTTGTACTATACCATTTTAAGAATGACACGAAGATAACATTACATTCATCTACATAATAAATATTTTTCAATGAGATAAAACCTTTTCATGTACAAGATTATCTATTATAGAAATATGATCTACTTCTTGAGCACATAGTGGGGACTGTGAGTTCTATTGGAATACTATGAATTATTTTAGATCTTTAGGTATTTGTAAAAGAAGTGGGTTGTATCAATTTCCAAATTTAGTTTTAAACATATGTTAAAAAAAAATCAAGACCAGTTAAATTTAACCACAATCACTTGAGCCAGAAAAATATTTTAGAACTGGGCAGCGTTCCAGGCAAAGATGATTCAGAATACCTTTCTCTGCCATATACACAGATTAATATTTATAGCCAGAGAAAGGAAGAGGTTCACAGAATCAACCTGATTGGTTACAGTCAGCATTTGCTGCATAATAGGCGCAGTGCAAGGAAGCATTTGTCATATACAGACAAGGTTTGACCAGTTGGAAGACTAACTGGCTGATGCTGGCCTGTGGTAACTGAGACTCAGCTGCTTTGTTGCAAGGGTGTATGTCTAGATTGGGTCACAATTTGTTTACGCATCAAGGTAGGGTACAGTTTACTATGCAGAAAGACTGCTTTGGGCCAAACCTTATCACCTAAGTACAGGGGCACATTTAGGTCAAATTTATTTCTGTACACACACAAGGAGGGATGATGAGACTAAGGAGAATTGTGTCTGTTTTCTTTTCCTTTTCGCTACTGCTGCCATGGCTCAGAAGCTTTTACCTGGACTCTTTAACTGGAGATATTTTGGTGTCAGAACTGATAAAACTTGAGGACAGATTTCATGTGGCAGAAGCTGGGAGGGTGGGTTGGGGATCCACGAAGGAAGGTAATGGAAATTCTTAATTCTGGGTAGGGAATGCTTAGGAGTAAAAAGACCACGCCTGAATATAATACACTTGTTTCGGATCTTCTCATACTTGAGAAATTTGAGGAAAGCACAGAAAGGTATATCTAGAGATAGATAAAGAGATGGAATGATTTCTACCAATATGTTAAACTCTTTACATAGATTATCTCAAGTAATTGTTACAACAATAATTTGAGGTAAATACAATTATTTTAACTTGACAGATAAAAACTGAGTCTTAGATTAAATGTATTTCTGAAGATCTGTTTGCTGGATTCTGAAGCCTGTAATATTCCCACTGGCACACCACTTTACCTCCCAGATACTACTGTTAAGGCTATTTTAATTCAATTTTTTAACAGTTTTGTAGGAATATTTTTTAACACAAAGTAAAACTGAAGAATTTCCCAGTGAATAGCCCTATTCCCATCCTCCAAATTCTACCATTAACATTTTTAATAGATTAAATTTATCCAGTATTTATGCTTCTGTTCATCTTGAGAGCCATCCATTTATTCTTATTATTTTTAATGGATGTCAGTCCTTAATTTTTGTGCCTTATTATACTACTGCCTAAATGAAACTATAGAAATGGCTATAACAAGTATATTTTGAAATCGTTTTGGTGATTTATTTTATTTTTCTTTGACTAGAAATAAAAATACTTTAACTCATTCATAGTAAAACTACAGAAGCTGAAAGTTATTGTAAATTATTATTACCTGCCAATAAAATTCTAGGATTATAAAAATCAGAAGTCCCTACTGGATGACAGCAATATCTGTAGTAAAATTTGGGTAAATGTCTTCCAGAGGCTCATATGGTAAAGGCTTGGGCCAGAGCCCTGGGAAGTTCAGGGAAGTGGTGGGACATTAAGAAGTGGGGCCTAGTGGGAAGACCTTGTTAATTATTAACACTGATTTAATTTTCTTTGTGATTTGAATCAAGCGCAGAAGCCGTAAGGGCTGCTGGTGTCCTTATGAAGCCTTTGTGTCTGTTTGAAAAAGTGTTCCTTCCTCAAAACTTTGATTTTCATCTGTCAGAAAACTTATAAATATACAGACCTAAAATGTGAGTTGTGTCCCTAAATGTGGTTTCCTACACAACATACGACCATTGGAACTGATTTCAGGAATCCTCTAGAAGGTTCTTGGAGCGAGCTAAGTGGATAACGTGGACACTCCCACAGTCATGACTGGCTCTCTGGAAAAGATCCATGCGGGGGCTTGTGATTTTGGCACCTGGCTCTGCCTGAAGCCCCTACGCCATATCCTTCATCCACACTATCAGAGGATCCAGGGAGCTTTTCTGTCATATGAGAATAAAAGTGAGTCAAAGGAATTAAGTACCAGAACTTTTGCTTCAGTATTCCACCCTACTAGGCTTACGTAGGATATGGTACAACACACGAGAGTCTTTCCTTCACAGCCTCACATGTAGAGCCAAACCCAGAGAATCACCTGAGATGATGGTCCACAAATGAGAAAGAGAATGAGGATACTGGCATTTCTTCTTCTCTATCTTTATTTCACTCTTCTGCCACAGTATTCTGTGATCAAGTCTCCACAACCTTCACTATCTTTTGCTTTCTCTATATGAGCTTCTTATTCCTGTCTATAGTCTCGGGGTTAACCCTGAGGATAGAAATAACGGATAAAATTCAGTGCGAGAATGAGCCATTGATGTGCTGATTGGTGCGAAAGAATCCTGAAAAATCCCTGATCTCTTTCGCATCTGAAATTCTGCTGTAATCAGATTATATTCCTTGGAAATGCTACTTTGAATGTCAGTATTAATTACATACTCCTTTTTCTGTTTAGAATACTCTATAACAGCACTCCTACCTAGCTCCTCTTGCACCATGGGCTAAGGAGAAGGTCATGTGCTAGTTGAGGTCCTCAGTGAAGATTTTAAAAAAATCTACACATCTCTATCTCTTTGATATAATTGTTTAAGGTCTCATGCGGGTGGGCCTTTAGGTAAAGACTCTGGAAAAGAATCGACTTCTACACTCGTTGAAAACAAAACAGCTTTTAAGAGAATAAGTGATTAGATTAGTCCCACCTGGATAATACCCTTTTCTATTAACTCAAAGTCAACTGATTAGTAATTGTGATTATATTTCTAAAATCCATTTTGCTCATAAGGAAGTATAGCTGATGTGCTAGTTAGTTACTCATGGCCAGTTTGAATAAAACAGAAGGCAGGAAGGAGCTGGAGACCCAGTATCTCTTCAGGGGCAAATCCTAAATTAGGTAAGACCTCCTGACAGGCCCCAGCTCTGAGAGGTCCCAGAAATGCCCAGCAGCACCAAGCAGGGACCAAGTCATTAATATGTGGGCTTTGCGGTGGCATTCTAGGTCCAAACCATAGCAACCAAGGTGTGTAATCTCATCATATTAATGAACTCAAGCATTAAGGTGCAGAGTCTTGATGGGAAACTTTTAGAATTCTGTCAAAAACCATTTCTTGTTCTAAATCAGAAACTTCACACCTGGGCCTTACATAACTCTCTGGATTTATCATAACCATAATAGTGCTTCTCAGAATTCACACAAACTTGTAAGGAGATTAAAAAGGGGATAATATTTATACTTTTAAGCTTTTATTATGAAAACAAGAATGAATTTTTGTTGTATTAAATTGTCAGTGCTATGTAAACCCCACATGTTTTATTAAAGAAGACAGCACAACATGAGGACTTGACTAAACTACTTAGGAAATACTAGTTTATAAATATCTAGTGTTTTTGGTATTCTCTACATAGGTGTTTTTTTTCCTTATTATGAAGTCTGGCATTTAATTCCAATGCTTTCAAAAAACAGGAAATATATTGCTTTTCTTTTTTCTAAATATTTTTATAACCATTAGAAAGAAAGTGTGAAAGAAGTAAAACTATTAGTCACCTTTCTAGATTCAGTGGTTTGGAAGACAGCAGATTTAATACAGGACGTTTGTACATTACAAAATTCACACACACAAGCCAAGTGCAGGAAGAGTGCAGAACGACACTCAATCTAAAAACCCCCAGAAATAGAAGATGGCTAATAAAGTGCTGTCTTCTAACAAATTTTAGAACTGTTTAGTAGCACATTTGTATTAGTTAATCTGCTAGAGTCAAGGTTTGCAAGAGAGCAGATTTAATACAGGACATTTGCACATTACAACATTCACACACACACAAGCCAATTGCAGGAAGAGTGCAGAATGTCTGCCTATGCACTGGAGACCCGAAAGATCCAATCCATGGCTGGGAGCCCAACAGCACTGTCTCATGTAAGTCCCTGCCTGCACTAAGAGGCTGAAGAAATCTATACTGGAGCCAGAGTATGACACTCACAGCGGAGATGAAGACCAGAGCTCCTGCAAAGCAAACAGCAGCCATCTCTGGTGACAGTAAGGCCCCGAGCTCCTTCTGTGATGAGAACAGCAGAGTTCCCTTTAGGAGAAACAGCTATACCAGCTTTTCCAGGAAAACAACCAGCCCCAATCTTCTCCTCCTGTTCTCCTTTATACAGTGTCAGCAACAATCCTCAGGTGGATCCTCTATACCCAGAACCACATCAACTCAGTTCAGCTGGGCATTCCTGCTCCAGTTGACCACAATAAGTCCACCACAATCCATCCTTTGTCAACTTGATAACCCAACACATTTCTTTAAACCACAGTCTCCAGTGGCGGATTTATAAAAAGTTAACATAGCTTGGTCTATTCAGATTTACATTACTATTCAGATTTACTACAATTCTTAGTGCTCTCATTCCCACAGCAGAAACAAATATTTCAAGGATTCTCAAAACTGATTACAAACATGTGTCCAAAAATTGCAAATATACAAATATACAACAACTCCATTCTGTCTCTCTTGCTTGTTCTAAAACAATAAGTTGTTTACAAAGTACAATATACCAATATAGTGAATCCACATTTAAAAATATGGCTTCAAATTTTAAAACTCTTTGGTTTCCATTAACTTTAACAGAGCACGGCAACATTGAAGAGACACCCCAAAGGAATTTCTGCACCCCAAATACACTCTTCCCTTCTGGTCAAGGGCCTCAGATCATTTTTCCATTGTTCTGTTTCTTTTCCACAGCAACATTCTCCTCTGTTCGCCCTTGCAATTCGCAACACCCCTCTAGTCAAACAGTTCAAGTCACCCTGCTAGCTCTCCGCTCTTGATTTCCAACACAGATCCAGCGAAAAGCCCTCGACAGTAACTCTGCTGCCATCCCAACACTAGGCTGAGTTGAAATCTTTCTGCCACCCAGGCAATATTTCTAAACACAAGCAAAATGCAGACCAACCTTTGCCAAAGCACACACACTCCCTGGGATCCAGCAGCCAAGGCAGTCCTTCTCTGCAGAGGCCTCCCAAGCCTCATCATAACTGGCAGAATTTCCATCACTTACTCTTGTTTTCCATGCTCTGACCAGAGTCTCCCATATAATAAGTTTAGAGAATTCCAGGGCTGCCTCCTATGGCCGGTCTCTTGAAACTTCCAAATTAATTCCAAAGGCTCTTAAGCCACATGGCCAGGCAACATCACAGGAAGGACTTCACTTCTCCAGTACCAATTTCTTGTATTAGTTACTTTTCTAGAGTCAGTAGTTTGCAAGAGAACAGATTTAATGCAAGACACTTACCCACTACAACATTCACATACATAAACCAAATGCAGAGAGTGCAGAAAGTCTATCTGTGCACTGGAGACCTGAAAGATCCAATCAAGGGCTGGGAGGCCACAGCACTGGCTCATGGAAGTCCCTGCCTGCTCTACAAGGCTGAAGCGAATATACTGGGGCCAGGGTATGACACTCACACTGGAGATGCAGACCAGAGCTCCCCTGAAGTAAACAGCAGCCATCACCGACGACAGCAAGGCCCCGAACTCCTTCTGCGATGAGACCAGCCTAAGTCCCCTCAGGAGAATCAGCCACAACGGAGCTTCTTCTGGGAAACAGCCTCCTCTGTCTTCTGCTCCCCTTCTCCTTTGTGTTGTGTTAGCCACAATCCTCAGGTGGATCCTCTATGCCCACGACCACACCAACCCAGTCCAGCTGGGCGATCCTGCTCAAACTGACCACCATAGACTATTTTCTTTATATAAAATTGTTTATTCGTTATTCAAAAGAGCATTTGAATTGTCTTCTTCTGCAAATGTGGAAGTTAAGACAATTAGTGTCAAATTATGTTTATGCCTCACAAAATCAGTAAGGGGCAAGGCAGTGTTTTGCAATGTGAGGATGAGACTAGGTAAATATTTGAGAACAAACAAAAAGTCGTGGGGGAAAATGAATTGAGAACTAGTGACATAAAATATTACCTTATTTATTAGCTACTTCGCCTGCATAATTTATGAGGAAGAAACAGTTCAATTAGCTAATTAAACTGCTCCTATTTGTACTAAAATTCAGGCAGAATTTCTGTCCTCTCCAAGTTCTTCTTACAAAGCTTCCCATCCAACTCCCCAAAATGGGTCAACAAAGCAATCAGAAATAAATCTTTGCTCATTTCAAACACGAAAAAATTTATGTACATGGTAAAACATTACTGTAATATAAGAATGTAAATACTGTATATCACTAGAGGGTTTTTAGAAAATAATGACATTACTGCAACAAGGCTCTATTTTATTTGTTTAAAAACATTTACTTGATTTTTTTCTCATTGTAAAATTAATGAATATTTATTATGTGGAGACAAGAAAACAGAAAGTTTAAAAGGAAACAAACAACCATACATGTTTTCTCCCAAAAACATTCATTCCTAATATATATTTATTCTGGATTGACTTTCTAAGCAGATTTTTTTCTCATGGTTTTGATCTTATAATATGCATATTTATTCACTTAAGATTATAACATGTATTTTTCTGTGGTATTAGGATCTCTTCATAAGATAGTTTTGCTTCAGCGAGTCTTCATTTTGCTTGAATTTTACCATAAATAATATTATACTTAATGTTCTCTGTGCTTTAGTTAATCTTTTTGTATGAGTGATTTAATTATTTCATCATATGCTAAGCCTTCCCCATTAATTTATTATATTAAATTGTATCCTCTGATACACTCAGTTTAGAGATTTTTTAAATAAAGTATAGCACACAGTACTTGTGACAGTGTTATGAGGAAATATTTCCCTTCTACTTATATAGAAATTCTTTTACTATTATTAAATGTGAAAAGGTGATAGCAAAGCATTTACTTTATATCCCTATATACATATTAAAATATGCAAGTGAAATTATCATTCAATTATCCACGACACTTGTAATCAGTTTAATTCTAGAGTCCCAATTCCAAAAGTTGACCAAGGCTTAAAGAAAATTTTGCTTTGTGATTTTACTAACCTCTTGAAAAAGCAGGAAATTTAGATGGGCCTAAAAATCTAACAGACCTCCTGTTTTCCCATCGAAAAGCAACTGTTCCTAAGTATGTATATGGATCATATAGAACATTTTAAAATAGAATATCAATGAAAATTGATTGTGTGTAACAGGAGCAAAAAATGTAGTCATCATACTATTACATAATGGGCTGCTTGCAAGGCCGCCCCTCCAAAGATAGTATGTGCACAGGAACTCAAAAATCATTAGAAATAAGTTGTTACCAAAATTTCTTAAAGAGATGAAAAGGGAGCATTTGATCACATTGTCTGCAGTCACACTTTTCCATACCTCTCTGGAAGTCCCCAAATTTCATCCCAAATTCCCCTTTATGTAAGTGGCTGCCCAATATTCTCTGTCTTTCTAAACACCTCTCTGCTTTCCCAGATTTTGGGGATTATTTTCTATTTCTAGGAGTATTTTTATGTCCCTTATCATAAGACTCAACCTCTTCTTTCTCTGTGGTACTTTATTCTGTAAGTGACTTCTAATCAACTCCACGAAAGCCTCACTGGACAAACAAGGAAAGAGCCTTCCTCTTGGTAGGCAGTGCAGCAGGCTTGTTTGTCCTCAGGTGCAGTGAAACAAGGTCTAATATCTTGCCTTCCTATCTACAAACACACACACACACAAACACACACACACACACACACACACACACACACACACACACACACACCCCTGAATTCTCTCAGTAGCAAACAGGAAACAGATGGAATACCTGCTTTCCCCAGCACACACACAAGCAAGTCTAATGTTTTGATAGACAAGGACAATAGCCCTAGAAAGAAGAACACAGACTCAAATTTATCCCGAGGTCTGCACAGGGCACTAAGCCTCATTCTGAGTAGTCTCCTGAGAATAAATTGGACAAACCTTTTTCAGACCCCCGAACTGTTATGTGAGAATCTAAAACTGTACCTTCCCTGAGAAAATAAAAAGGTTTTATATCTCCCTGGCTTCCATTCGGTGTCTTGAGGGTTGTTTTATAGCTCTGTAAATATCAAAACATCAACACATAAGACATTGAAGGGAATTTGAATTAGCTTCAGCTTAGTGCAATAATAATTTATTCACTCATTCAACAAGTATTTATTAAGTTCCTCTAATTTTCCAAGCACTTTTTTAAATGCTGGAGGGTTTGCAACCAACAAAGTAGACGAAACTCTCTATTTCTTAGGAACATACATTACAATACGGAAAGCAAAAACAATAAATAAACTTCTGGTAAGGTGGTGTACCAATCTGAACAAGGGCATGATGAAGAAGTCCAAAATTGCCTTGGTTTTTTTTTTTTCACTAGACATAAGGCTTACCATAATACCAGTAGTAATACCCAGTGATAGTACCATAGAAAAAAGTTACTCCAAATATTTTATATGTAGAAACTCTTCAATCCTTACAGTAACCTTGGTAAATGATAAGACTGTTACTCACATTTATAAGTAGGACAAATGAGACACACAGAGATTAAATGTGCCAAAAATGATTGCTAGTTATAAAGGACAGAGACAAGATTTAAACCTCGGGTGGTCCATTTCCATAAAATATTCCTGCAAGCATCTTGCTATTTAAAGGTAGTGTTATGGCTTGTATCTAGATGTCCATCCAAAGCCACATGGGCTCATCGGTGGGGCTTTTGGGTGGCGACTGGGTCATGAGTTTGTGATGCTAGATTAGTCCACTGGTGGTTTTCTTGGGGGGTGTGGTGGTGGGAGGCAAAGCCTGGTGGGAAGAGGCAGGTCACCGTGGATGTAGCCTTCTCCTTCCTCGATCCCTGTCGGCTTCCTGCCTGCTGTGCCATGAGCTCTTTCTCTTCTGCCAGGCCCCTCTGCCATGCTGCCCTGGCTGGGAACCAGCCCACTATGGACTGAAATTTCTACAAAACAAGACTCTCGTCTTTTAATTTGTAGTCATCAGGTATTTTGTCCCAGCAATGAGAAAGTAGCTAAGACAGGTAGCATATTCCAGACATTTTATTTTCACTTTAGAGGTGTGTGGTGGTTCAGCTTAATTGTGTTGACTTGATTGCCTTAGGAGCTGCCTAGGTGATTACTAAAGCACACTTGTGGTTTTGTCTGGGTGGGTCATGGAGTAACCCTGAGTAATATATGGTCACTGACCGCTTTCTCTGTGGCACTGCTCTCCTGCTTTGCTTCCTGGCCACCATGAAGTGAGCAGGTGTGCTCCACCATGGCCCTCTGATGTGATGTTTTCATCTTCGAGCTGACCAGGGACTAAATCCCCCAAAACCATGAGTCAAATTAAACATCTCTGCCCTAAGCTGCAGATGTCAGGCAATATGTCTCAGTGATTGGAAAGCTGACCAATACAGGACATAATATAAATATCACATTAGGAAATTGGAGGAGGTGTTCATATACTATTGCTTATCCTAAAGCTATCATTTCAAAAGTGGGTCCATATATCTGTTCTGCCTCCTGAAAAAAAAAATCTTGATGGCAAAATGGGCACTTTAAAGACAGTGTATAAATATTCTTTGAGACTAATTTATATCATAATAAATCTCTTAAAATCAGGAGTCTTTGGGGAATTATGTATAAGAGAAAGTTTTAAAAACATGCTTTTGTAAATATGAGATCATATGCACTGTTTGTTTGTAGCTTTGCTTTTTAACCATGGAAATGTGTCGTCAATCAAAATCTTAAAGGCTCTGTATATAAAGTTACATAAAAGGCAAAACACAGAAGAGTTTCACTGACTGAAGCAAGGTCAGCATGATCGCGGATCTCAGGGTCTTTCACTTCGGCCCCTCCCACTTTGGCTTTTTTTTTTGTTTTTGGGGTTTTTTTGGCAGCCTCTGAGGCACCTCTGTGGTCCTCCTACACCTTCATATACCACGCTTTGTCAACAGAGCTTTACAGTTTTTCAAACTAGACAGTGTTTTGGTAAGGAAACCATGTAAGTTTGCTGGTTTGACATAAGCATCCGCGGACAAATGTGAGTGACTCTGTAACCAACCAGGTTGCCCCTCTAAGTTTCTAGTACCACAGGAAGTGTGTGACGGCTCTCAGCCTCCTCATGGGCCTACATTCGGGGTCATTCGCTTCAGCCGCATAATTTCTAAGTTGTCTATATCTTTTTCTTATACTTCTCTCCATATTTAATGTATTTTTTCATACTACTCACGAAGTTTCCTTACCAAAAAAAGAAAAAAAAGACCTAGAAATCATAAGGAAGAATTTATATATAAAATCATTTTCCAACTGCTTGAACTTTGCTCCCTCAAGACAAGATACTCAACTGGTAATTTTGTGTCCAAGATCTTGCACAATCTATTCCTAACAATTAAATATTTCTTAATTTTTAGTACATTCCAGTCTCATTCTCTGTCAGCTTATTCATTTTCTGTGTAAGAACTTTATTACTTTTCTCATTATTTCCAATTACACCGAACTCTTTCAGGTCTCCAAGCCATTACTCATACCCTCAATTACTTTTAGAACCCCTGCCTGTCTTTATTTCCTTGAAAATTATTTATCTTTCAAAAATTATATTCAAGGCAGTTCTTCTAATTTTCCCATGACAGTGAGATACAGAATGTGTTCATCATCTTTCCTCAACAGTAATGATGTTGAAGCACATTGCATTATATTTTATCATTGCTCACAGGTATATTTTCCATTAGATTGTTCACCTGACTTTCTTATCTGCTGCATGCCTCAGTTCCTATATTAGCTTGAGTTCATTAATTTTTAAATAAGTTATGGATTTTATATATTTTGAATAATCTTTTCTGTTTGTTCATATGTATCCACATGGCTTCAAAAATATTTATAGAAAATGTTTAATTTAAGAAGCAGAAAGTATTGATTGAAATGGATACTTCCAATGATAAACTGAATGTTGGGTCTTCCTGTAAATTTTTTTTTATCCCTGTAGCACTTGGCTACTTAAATCATGCCATTAGTTGAAATCTTCAATTCATGTAGTGCTATTATGTTTATTCAGATTACACCTCACTCAAGTCTCCACTTTGGGTGCCTTCCATAGAAGCTTTACTATCTTTAACCCCATCCTTTGAGAATTGTTCTCCTGTTTACAAATTTTTTTATGCTTGATTTATTATATATTGATGTTATATTTCTTTAAAATACACATAATTTTTGCTTTGTTTCAATCACATTTAGTTTTAATAATATTCATCTATGAAGTTACACATAAGAATCTTACAAAAAGAACTTAGCCATCAATTTCCTGAGGGTCCGTGTTGTACAGAGAAGAAACCAAGCATAAAAATTAATTCTAGATTAAGTTAGACGTAATCTTCCAAAATTGGAGTCAATTAACATACAGAGGAAACATCTGCTGGCCTGGGCTACATTGCTTGATTTTGTT
Source organism: Hystrix cristata (assembly GCA_004026905.1). Lineage (NCBI taxonomy): Eukaryota > Metazoa > Chordata > Mammalia > Rodentia > Hystricidae > Hystrix > Hystrix cristata. The sequence continues at coordinate 64,236 of PVJO010004839.1, forward strand.
GTCGATAATGTCATTTACTTTGTTTTGTTTCCTGGAATAAAGTGGACACTAAATGATGACTGGTCCTTTGCTAACTCCAGATTTTCAAGTACATCACCTGCCTATCTATTGCCATCATTTATTCTCCCTGTACACACTGGTGTGGTAATCAGGAGGAGAATGAATGAGAGAGGGAAGCTAGAGGCCCTAGTAGGAAGGCTCTTTGATTTGCAGTGAGAAAATAGATGGGTCAAGGAAGAAAGAGTACGTGGTTTGAAAATGGAACCTAAATTACAAAAAATTAAAAAAAAAATTAAAGTGGCCATGAAGTGTAAGTCCCAAATGGAACAGTGCATTGTAGACATAGAATATGTAATAGATGAACTGACTAGCCAGCTTCTAGTTTTATCAAATTATATCCCAAGGAGCTAGAAATCCTTATGAGTTGAAATCCTAACTAAAATGATTCGTGGTGTTTATCCACTATCATAATAGACCTATCTGCTTCAAGATTGGTTTTGCATAAACATTTAACCCAGCACACCTTTCTTCTGTCCCACCGTCCTCTCCCTCAATGCCAGTTCCAGCCACCCCAGGGGGACTGAAGGCGCCAGCTCCTTGCAGGAGTCTGCTTTGGCGACCACTTGGATCTTTGTTCCACCCCCTTTCTTTCCTTCCGGGGAGACCCAGTATCTGCTGACTCTCCTCATTTCTTTGCTTGGATATTGCTCTCAGCTGGGAAAATGTAGTTTTTATAATCTTTTCCTATACATGTGTGTGACTTCTCCGAAATAGCTCTTTGTCTTTTCCAGCTTCTGGCAGGTATCTGAGAAAATCACTTCTCCTGTAAATTATAAAACTACCTAAATTATGACAAAAAGGTAAGACTGATAGAAATGTTATCAAAATATTTACTACCTTCCTACCAAACTGCTATTACCATGTTCTCTTCTTGATTTGTGACACCAGCATGTTCTCACTTAACCTCATTGTCCTTCAAGTCAGTAATAGGGAAATCATAGAACTCCATCCCTCCTTCACCTTGTAACAGAAGCTATTCACTGAGAACGACACTACTTCCGGGACGTCCCTCCTATCTGACGATTCTTCTCCTTTCTGAGGACTACTAGGACTATTCCAGTTTTCATCTCTGATTTCCACTGTTTCAGTATTTTCCTAACTGTCGTTCCCACCTCTGTTCTCACTCCTTTCCCATTCATCCTCTAGACTGTCATCAAAGTAACATTTCAATCTGCTAGCTACCCATCGGACAAAGGTCTAACATCTAGAATATACAAAGAACTCAAAAAATTAACCCTCCCAAATTTAAAGATCCAATCCAAAAACGGGCATCTGAAATGAATAAACATTTCTCAGATGAAGAAATTAAAATGGCAAACAAATATATGAAAAAGTGTTCAACATCACTAGTCATTCAAGAGATACAAATCAAAACAACGTTAAGATTCCATCTCACTCCAGAAAGAACCACGTTTATGAAAAAAATCAACTGATAGCAAATGCTGGTGGGGCTGTGGGGAAAAAGGAACACTCCTCCACTGTTGGTGGGAATGTAGACTGGTTCAGCCACTATGGAAATCAATATGGAGAGTCCTCAAAAAACTAGAACTAGAGGTTCCATTTGATCCAGCTATTCCCCTACTGGGGATCTTCCCAGAAGAATTGGAATCATCACATCATAGGGATGTGTGCACAACCATGTTTATAGCAACACAGTTTGTAATAGCTAAGTCTTGGAAACAACCTAAATGCCCAATAACCAATGAATGGCTAAAGAAGATGTGGGGTTTTTTTACACAATGGAGTACTACACTGCCATAAAAAAGGACAAACTAGAGTCATTTGTATGTAAATGGATGTTCCTTAAGAACATACTACTAAGTGAAATAAATCAGACACTCATGAATAAACATCAAATTCTTTGTCTCATATTCTTTTGTCTCATAAGTGTAAATAGGACAAAGAGGTGTAATAGATATAATAGGAAGATAATATACAAAGGAGAGGAAAACTAGAAAGAGAGAAGAGGGAAAAGCAGGAAAGGAAAAGAAGGAAAGAAAGGGGAAAGGGAATTCATGGAGAAATGTGAATAAACCTGCTATAAATAGAGATGGAGGGAATAGAGGGGAGGGGTGGGGAAGAGGAGGGAAAACCAAGATGCATCATGTACAGGTACAAAATAAATGAGATGAGTGTAATCATTATATGTACATTTTACCAATACATGTTCTTGGTTAAAAAAAGAAAAAACAAAGTAACATTTCAAAAGCACACATCAGATGAAGCCAGGCCTTTCATACCATCCCTCTGGAGCTTGCCGTTGCCCCAAACTCAAATCAGTTCATTGTAGGAGGGCACAGAAAGCCCACCCTAATTCTTTGTGCCCCGTGAAGGTTTACTGAGATCCACCCTTCACTATAATGTACGTTCCAGCAGTGTCCAAAGTCCCAGAGCCAGTGGCCTTGCTCTCGACTCCTCCCTGCTGCCTAAGCATCTACACTTAAGATTAATATAACATGATTTCTTATGTAATTGTTATAATGTTTTCTCTTTTTACTTACTAATATTATTTTATATTACTTTAATTGCTAGTAGACACCATCACAAAAACATTCTGGGTTAAATAGACCTTTGAGGGCTAGCCTAGAAACCTTACCAGTATTTTGAAAGTTGATTCAATTAAGACTAAATCCACAAATTTCAAATGACCAACTGAGAAGCAAATATTTGGAACATAATCTTTTTGTAATTTTGCTCCCAGTGGTTATATAACTAAATGAGAATAAGAATAGATCTCAAAGGAAGACTAGCTTCGTTTATATAACCTATATTGGTGGTGGGAAGAACATGAAGAAATGAAGATATATTTTTAAGGTCATTCACAAACAATGAAAATTTCAAAATGAATGGGAGTTGACCCTAAATTTCAGGGTTAGGGTTAGTTAACCCTAAATTTTAAAAGCAAATGGAATCGAGGGAGCCAAGTTTCTTAGTGTTGGAGTGGTAGATTACACATATGCAAGAGGATAAATATGATGCATATAAAGCTAGTGAGAGAAGTTTTTCTTTTATCGGCTCAGAGAGCCTAGGAACAACATTCCATTAATGAACAGCATACTTCCAATCCATATATCTTGATTTATAATACCATTTGTCAACCAAAAAATAACTAGAACTCTTTAGAAAATGCTTAATTCTCAGACTAGGGGATGGAATCCACAAGTAAACTTGGAACATCTTCTTGCCCCCCAAAACAAAGAAGTATTAAAGAATACCACCACAAGGTTGGGTAGTTCTCCAAGAAACACAGAAGCTAACAGAAATATCTCTTAATGGTCCAAGCTTTAATAATTTCAGAAATGAAATATTTAAAGTAGCATTGGATTATAACCCAAAATATGAAAAAAATCCATGATACTGTAATTACAGAGTGGTACCTTGGTTCACTAACTTAACTCATTCCACAATTCTGGAAATGATGGTCACGTTTGTATTCATGTGGGAAAGATGGCCGAAGTACTGTTCCTCACCCGATGCAGAGTTTGCAGACAAAAACAAAATTTTGCCAAATGCTTCTTTTTGAGAACCAAATTGTTCACAAACAAAAGAGTTCATGAATCAAGGTACCATTGTGTAAAGAAATTACTGCAGAATGAAATAAATGGGATAATACACGAATCTCATGTACAGTGGAATCCCAAATAATTTACATATTCAACCCTGAAGAGGTGGGGAGCGTAAGTTCTCATTCTTAATTGTGTATTATATATAGTGACTTCTTCCAAAAAGCAGAGTCTAGAAAAGGGCAGAGAGTGACTTCACAATGGAGAAACCTGGAACACACCACCTCACCCAGGGGAGAAAGGTTAACCTTGGCATTGTTAAATCATGTTGACAACATCTGCTTTTGTTAGGATGAGAAAGAGATTTTAGCTCCATCATCTTCCTTCCTAAACTCCATAAACCCAGCCTAATCTTGAAAAATAATGCAATAAATACTGTACATTTGAAAAAAAAAATCACTTGCATCTTCTTTCTCTATTTTCAGCATAGAAATAGTAATTTTCTGCATAAAGGAATTTACAGTATGTAAAATTTAACATTTTGTCCTTTGGGAACAACATTGCCTTTATTTCTACTTGACTTCTCCCCTGTGGTTCTGTTTTGTTTTTCTTAATTACTGGCTTTTGATTGCAATTCTTGATATTTGATGATGTTGGAGTATCGCTTTGACACATTTTAATGAACAGATTTCGGTGGTCTATTGTCTTTGTTTTATCAGCTGTTAACTTTACCACGCCCACCTGAATTAACATATGGTGCTTGGGGATGATAACTCTGAGTAAAATGCACTGAAGTAATGCATTTTTCACTTAGTACATTAAATTGAATGGTACATAAACTCTGCAATAGATATAGGTGTTATCGTATGCAATTTCCACAGGGTTTTCTTATTAAAAAATTAAAACATTTCAAAGTAGAATAGCAAAGGAAAAAATGAATTCTGAGTACCCCTCTAAGTAGCAAAATTGCATTAACAACCTGAAAAAGAATTTAGAAAGATTTGTTTTCTTGTCTCGACCTTGTGATATATGACATGTAAAGGAGACTGAAAATGAACCAGAACTGAATTCCTAACTACAGTGAATTTTCAGCTGGAAGCTGTGCATATTGGTGTTTCCCAAGCTGTGCTCATGGTGCACACATGTGTGTGTGCAAACTGCATGCTGCATGTGATTAGAATTATTGCTCAGAAATGTTCCTCACGAGCTCAAAAAGCAATCTCTTTTACTGAAACACACTTGGGTCCCTTAAAGTGTGAGCTGGGGGCCATTGTCCCAAACTATTAACAAAATGTTTTGCCCACCACTAGATCTAGATTTTGGAGCTTTTTAAGGATCATCAAATCAACTACTAATAAATTTTAATATTCTGCCCCCACTCATTTATTTAAATGATCACCTTATTTTGGTTATCAGTATATCCAGTCAATAAGAAATGAGTTTATATTTCAAAAGCACTCTTATTTCACAAGTCTTGTTCTCTTAAACTGAATTTTCATTTAGTTCCAATAAAATTACAACATTTTTAAAGAGGCATAGAGTTTTATTTAAATTCCTGTATGTCTTTTTCCCGTCTATCTTCCCTCTCCTCTCTCTCACAGAATTACAAATTTCAGTATCTTTATTCAAGAGGCTTCTAGAAGTTGTTGCTTGTCTTTAAATATGTATCAAAACTTCTATTTATCAACACAGTGATACCTCTAAGTGCTTAGATGTGACATGTCGCTAGATTAGTGGGGTGAAACATCTATGTGACATCAGTGTCTGCATTGCTTTCAGGAACCTCATTTGTGTTGGCAGGACTAGGTACCTAGAAACTGGAAAAGCAATCAGCTATCAAGAAAAATTGAAAGGCTCTATCTGTGTTACTAAGCTTCCCTTTAATTCATCCAGTCATTCAGGTAGGTCCACTCACCTATTGGTTGATTATCTCTGCCAATACCTCTTCCTCTCCTAGCCCACTTCTCAAAATTTCACCCATCTTTCAGAACTCAGTTTAAAGGCTGTTTGGTTAAACTGATCCTAATGTTCGCTAGTATTTACTGTGCTTCTCTTCAGAATGCTGGTAACTGTTCTTACCTTCTTGAGACTCTCTTATCCTGTTTTGAATGTCACTTGTGTTTGTCATGGTAGTACTCTTTTAGCCTGTCACTCCAGCAAGACTTGTCCTCCCCTTTACCTCGCCTGGCCCGGGGCACTGTGGCTCCATGTAAGGACACTGACCGCCACTGTGTTCTCACCCTGCTCTGTTCTTTTGGTCAGTCTGCTCCGTCCACTGCCTTTCTGCTGCAGCCCTCCCACTTTGAGCATCTACTATTTTTATCACGCTCCCTGCCCATATAATCCCAGCTAGTCTTCTACTCATTTCCTATTCATGTGTCTCATAACTTTGGGGGAAGACAATTTAAACCCGGAGGATCTGAATAAAGTGGGAAGATCAGATTTGTGCTAGAGAGCAGAGTCATGAGGGTGCCAATTCTGAGTGTGCAAAGACAGGAAGAAAATTGTGTGGAAATGTTGGCAAGAAAGCTGGTGAGCACAGCGAAGTGAGGAATCATGGTCAAGGGTGGAGACGGGCAGAGGGGTGGAGGAGTGGTTGTCGTTCCTAAATGTACCTGGATATAAGAAGTCTCCCTGATAGGTTAGAGTACAGATTCTGTTACCCATTCTAAACCTAGCGGTTTGGAATTTGTGCAGGAGGGAGTGTGGCAGTGTGCCTCTAAGAAGCTTCTCAGTAATCTTCACGTTAATTTTGAAAAACCCCAGGTAAGCTGATGGCAATGTCACAGATGCACAAAACGCCAAGAGGGCTGGGAGCAGAGAAGAGGGGTGGGTGTGGGTGGCACCACTAGGACACTGCCTTCCCTCTTTCTTCAATATGGGATAATTGGGCTAAAAGCACAGTTCAGAGCAGAGTCCTAAGGCAGAGTATTTTGGCCTCCTTAATGAGATTGCATTAGCTCTGCCAGGCTGAAAGTATTTCTTGGTAAAATAGGGCAAAAAGCCTTTCACAATATGATGACTAAGATTTTGTTAAGTATGCTTGACTATTAAGTAAAAAATGTGGCAAACTGTGAGTTATTTTCTTCTTCTGAAGCACTGATTTCCTCTTCCTATTTAGCCATAACCTTACTTTATTAGCTCTATGTTATTGGTTTCTTCAAACTAACACACTTTGACTTGAAAGCATTGTTAGAATAACATGACACAAAGAAATCACAAGATTTCAATCAGTTTTACAACAAAGTTTGAAGGTAATGCTTTAGACATGGTCACGTTATTTTCAGAGAACCATAATAGACTGTTCCTTTCTGAAAAATTTAAATAGAGCATAATTCAACTAAAATGAAAAATGACATACTTTGTCATAATAAAATGTTATAGTAATATACATATATGTGTGTATAATTATGGATTTGTTTAAAACTGCAGACTACAATATTAAGCTTTTAAAAATTGAGAGAAATAACATAATTCTCTCATTCATCATTCATATACATACCTGAGACTTTCAAATTATTTCGATGGGACTTTTAAACTTGCCTATTGAAAAGGTGAGGAGAAAACGTATTATATTTAAAAGGAACTTTTCATAAACTGTTTTGTAGTCTTAAGTGTATATTATTTTATCCAATGAATTCATTCACTCGATGTACACAAAAATGAATTGTAATCTCCATTTTTAATTGCTTTATATAGCTGTTTTCTTAAATAGAAAAAGAGCTGTTCTAAATGAAAAATAGCATTTCATAGAGAACAGGGGATGGATTAATCCACATAGAAAAAAATGCTTTTCCTTATCCTAAAATGTTTATTGAATTTTTAATATTCAATTCAAAAAATTACAGAAGGATAATCAAAAGGACAGTTTTACTGTTTACATTCTAACAAGTCACTTATTAAATAAAACATTTCCAGATAGGCACATATTAATATTCTACTTATCTTAGGCCCTTGTAACATTGATAGCTAGATTCTTTGTTTCATGTCCAAGTGATGTGAAATAGTAAATAACTTTTCACTCTATGCATGAATGAGAAAACCCTAGCTTATTAATTATTCTTCTTTCTTTAAATAAGAATGAAAATGTATTACTTACTAAGAAAGAATAAAAAGTTCTAGGAGACTCTTTGCAGGGAATGAGCTATTTGGTGTAATCCAGCAGGATTACCTTCTTTTCTATGGCTGAGTAACATTCATTTTGTATCTGTGTCCATGCACATGTGTGCATGAGTGTGTGTGTGTGTGTGTGTGTGTGTGTTGCTTTCCCCAAATTTAAATATTTATTTAGAATTTCATAAGGAAAAAATGTTTCCTGACATTTTTTTTTTCAAATTATAAAGTCAATTTAGGAGAAAAATTTTTAGGAAATACTTTTCCTGATGAAATTTTAAAAAGAGGTTTAAATTTTTGGAAAACTAAACGAAAACCAGAAGACCAACAGCAGAACCAATCTGCACTAAAACATATCAACTCAGATGAGCTTGCTTGTCTCTCATTGTCTGTAGATAGACACACTTCAAAAGAAAAGCTCGTAACCCTTCACTCGTCGTGCCCTATTCCCATTCCCAGTTCAGTCCCCCACTGCACCAAGACAGGCCTCAGAGGGAACAAAATCGAGCCTCTAATGTGTGAAGCCCAGACGATGCTTTGTGGTCCCATCTTCCTTGTCCTCTGGAGCATCATCGCCTTTGATGCAGGCTCCTGATTGAACTATTCTCTTGCTTTGTGTAAACAATATAATGATTTCTCTTAGTTTTGTCTGCTCAGTGATCTTCTGGCTTCTAATCCAGTTTCTCTCCTCTCTGCTTTTTGTAACTCTTTTCTGTAGTCACCATGTGGTCATAGTCTGTATGCCAATGTCTCCTAAAAGCAGACTCCAGAATCTCTCCTGCATTCCAGGACTATCATGTCCATCCAGTTCCCGGATGTTCCTCAGGTATCTCAAGTGTGAGATGATACAAACAAATACGTTGAACACAAGCGTGCTATTACTACTCTCGAATATTCCCTCTCTCTTTAGCAACATGATCATCCACCAGTGTTTCCCAAAAACTTCCATGATGTTCCTTGGTGGATTCCTGCTTCTGAACCATCACATTAGATCTATCTTCAAAACCTGTCAGTTCTCACTTGGAAACATCTCAAATTAAAGTAGAGTTTGGAGTCCAATGAAGAGGAAAGTTCCTGAGCCCTTTCATTAGTTAAAAAAAATGAAAAGTAGTGAAAGACTGATTAGTCACAATTATTTTCTCTTCCTACCAACCTTCCTTGCTTAAAAGTAATACTGTACAGGTGTCCATACTTCTGACAGGATGAAATCCAAAACGGTTAACAGGCGTGTTCTTATTATCCAGCATTTCCCCTTCATACACCAGGCTTTTCTTCTCTGTTGGATGACTTACAGTTCTTGAACATGTCATCCATTTCCATGCTATTGTCTTTATTAATACAATTTCCATTCCTTGCAATGCCCTTCTCTCATTTTTTTTTGGAAAAACACTTTATTTCTGCTATTTCACTCATCTTGGAATCTCCTGAGACAGCCCATAAGTATCATTCCCTTTTTTATGCTTCCGTGACTTTGTATTTGTGACTTTGCACATTCTCTTCCTCTCCAGTGCTTGCTTCTACACCCATTGGTATATCTCCTAGTTTGTGAGGTCTTTAAAGTTGGAGACAGCCAAACACCTGGCATATTTGCTGGCCTATAATTGACACTGAACAATGTTTGGTAAGTAAATAATGTGTTTAGAGGCTGTCCATTGTGGATAATAATAAATGTTAACTGATTCTTCAAATTCCTTTTATATCAGTAACAGCCAATAAAATTTTTATGTCTAAAATTATAATTGCCCATTTTTCTATTTCTTGTAACATAAACCAAGTATAGTACTTGGTGTACTATTAGCTCTATGCGTCAAAACAAATGACAAATGATTAAAAACAAAAACATGAACAGCAACCACAAGGAAAGAGTGGAAATGCACCCGTTGTCCCAGGGAGAGTGCAAATTTCTGTTCTGGGCTGGTTGTCAGCTCTGTAAGTCTTGCTGAAATGGTATTTACTCATTTATTCAACAAATCTTTACAGAGGACCTGGGACACCCATTATATAGACAATATAGATAGAAGAACAATACATGATTATATTTTTGTTAGAGACATTTTGTAATTTTCAGTTTTTAAATTCTGTATAGTTTACCATCTTCTGTTGCTAACTCAGTAACTGGGAAGTGGAAAGCCAGATTCCTTAGTTATTTGTCCCCAAATCACTTTAAGGGAGTCTATGGCTAATTCTATCTTCCTTGGGTCCTCTGAAGATTTTCTCTGTCAACTATGTGATTAAATGTAACTTCTTACCACTCTTGGTAAGGAAAGGTAGATGAAGAAACAGCCATTTAACAGAACTTCACATACTCCAGAATTGTCACAAGCAGGTAAAAAAGGAGACAGTTCCCTAATTCTCTGTCCTAACTAGGCCTCTTACTTAGGAGAAAGTGTTCGCACCACTCTACATTCTGTAAGGAGGAATCCTTGCCCACGTTCATTCATAAATGTGAGGGGATCAGCAAGAGGTTGACATACTGGAGGAGGCCAGTCTGGAGCTCAGATGATCTGAAGGCCCACCACAGCCTTGAGCAAGTTCCTCCTCCTTGGTGGAATCCCACAGGTCCTCCAGCTGTCCTTACGGAAGGGGGCGGTTCAAGTGGTGCTCCCAGAAAGCACATCATTGTTATGAGTTTCATTGCCAGTTAATTCCAGAAGGGATCAGTAATACCACGAAACATCAGGAGACCGTTTCTATATTGATGCAAAGAAGTGGTAGTTTGGAAATAAGACGCTACATTTGAGGACAAAGAGACCATGAAAGTATGAAAGTTTTTACTCAAAAGTACCATAGGAAATAGCTTTTCTATGGAAAAACAGGGTGTGTGTCACCAGCCACAACAACTGACTTCTTTTGAGCCAAAACTAGAATTAAATACGCATATGCAACACTTTGGATATGACTCCAAAGCATAGGTAATAAAAGCAAAAATTTGGTAACGGTATGACATCAAACCAAAAAACTGCGCAGCAAAGTAAACAATCGACAGTGATAAGACAATCTACAGCATGGAAGAAAATATTTGCAACTATATATTTGTTAAGAGATTAATATCCAAAGTATATAAGAAATGAAACACTCAGTAGCAAGAAACTTATCCAATAAAAAAATGAGCAAAGGAACTAAACACACATTTTTCAAAAGAAGCCATTGGCCTGAGGATGTAGCATATGTAAGCCCCCAGAACTGCAAGACAAAAACAAAACAAAAACAAAAAAAACCAAAGCAAAAATGAACATACACACATAGCCAACAAGTACATGAAAATATTCACCATTACTAATCACCAGAGAAATGCAAATCAAAACCACGATGAGATATCTCTTCATGACTTTTAGAGAATGTGTTATGATCAAAGTGACAAAAGATCACAATTGCTGACAAAAATATGGAGAAAAGGGCACATTTGTGTACCGTTGCTTGCAATGCAACTTAGCACAGCCATTATGGAAAGCAGTGTGGCGTGTCCTGAAAACATTAAGAGCAGAACCACCCTGCGATCCAGCAGTCCGCCTCCTGGTTGTATGTCCAAAGGAAAGGAACGGAGTATTTTGAAGATACACGCACTGGCAAGTTAGTTGTTACATTATCCACAATAACTAAGATAGAGAATCAATCTATGTGCCCATCAATGGACAAAGTGATAAAGAAAATGTGAAGTGTGTGTATGTGTGTGTATATGGTAGAGTATTATTCAGCTATAATAAAATAAGGAAATCGTGTCATTTGCCATGGTACTGGGCAACCCTAAAGACATCATGTTAATGAAACGATCAAGACACAGAAAGCCGAAGACAGTACTACATGATCTCACTTCTGTGTGGAATCTGCAAAGTTGAACTATAAGAAGTGGAGACTAGAATGGTGATTACTGAGCCTGCGATGGCTGGAGGGTCAGGTTTTGGGAGCTGTTCAAAGTGCCATATACAAAGCTTCAGTTGGATAGGTGTTCTTTTCCACAACATAATTCCTGCAGTAGTCAACTCTCTTGGAGGTAGAATAACTTGCCCACTACTCGCATTTTCAGGAGGAGGGGTTTATTAAATTATACCTTCACGAAGTGGCTGTTCAGAGTTCCCGGCCTCAGTCGTTCACAGATTTTTCCTTAAAACTTAACTAATAAATTGTTCTCGAAAATCCTTGCAATTTTTCAAAACCACAGATACCTTCCAAATTGATTTTTTGATGGGAGATTTGCAAGTAGCCAATCCAAGAGCAGTATTCAATTCTCCTTGCTACTGATTGGCTGCTGTCCTGTCACCTAACTCCAGCAGATGCACCAGCATTCCTGCATTATAACAGGCTGCTGTACTAATTGTGTTCTTCTTAAAGCCCTAAAATCCCTAAGATGCCACCAAAATGCCCTGCACCCGCTAAGGCTTTATTAATACAGTATTAAATTACAAAAAAATTAAATTACATAACTGCTGGGCATATCGCATATTCAGTTTAAACTATAAAAATAGTCATTTTTTTCTGGCTATATCTGAAATTCATTGTTTTTCACAATTCACAGGAATGGAACAAACCCCCATGAATTTGGGGGTCCACTAAAGTCTCATGGCTTCAGAGGTTTCAGTCCATGGTGAGTTAGCACCAAAACGGAAACATGGCAGAAGGGCACTGTGGAGCAAGTTGCTCATCCATGACAGCTGGGAAGCAGAGAGCAGAAGAGGAGCCCAGAAAGGGAAGGGCCAGGAACTAGAAATAGTACCCAAGCTCACATCTTCTGTACTCACAAGGACAAATCAGACATGTTCTTTACCTCTGATGGTTCTCAAGCCAATCAAGTTGACAGTCCATCTTAACCGTCACAGTGATTATAGTCTTGAAAAATGTTCACAAAGTGAAAGTAAAATGTTCTTACCACAAAAATGACAACAGTCTGTGGCAATACATACGTAAATTAGCTAGATTTAGTCATTCCACAATGCTCCTTCACGAAGCATTGTTTTGCACAATGAATACAATTTTCTCTCTATATTTGAAACAATAAAAAAATTAAACACCTAAATATTGAAATAATGAAACAAATACATCCAACTCTTTTCCTGTTGCAATTCACAACCACGGCACATGCAAAAGGATGAAAGATTACGCAAAGATTACTTGGAGTCAATGTTCAATCCAGACTCCAAGAAGTCCCGGAGGGCTGCCATTAACCGAGGCCCGTCAGTGTGAGAGAGTCTGGTAAGGACAGCCTGAACTGAGGCCTCTGTGGCTTTTCACTGATAGAACCATGAAGCAAAGAGAAAAGAAAAACGAAGAGTTTCTGGGCAGGAACTCATAGGGAACAGGGGGAAGGACAAGGAGGAGAATGGGGATACGGGGCAGGGGAAGGACAGAGGAAAATCAGGGTGGCCTATTAACTGACTGACCTTAGGACCCATCTCAGTGATACATCAGAGTATGGAGAGGTCAGAGGCCAGAACGTTCATTTCTTAAGGTAGGGTGTTTGAGCCTGTTTGGACTTGTGGCCCTGCAGGCCATCTTGTAATCTCTAACCACGGCTTCCAGGAGGTTTTGGCTGTGTGGTGCCAAACATCCCTTACCTCTGCATACCCATCTCTTGCATACCTCTGGCCAATGCCCCCACATTGTCCCAAAAATTATTTTTTGCAATTTATGATAAAATTTTAGATATATAAAATATATAGAATATTATTATTCTTGTATTTCTGTCCTTCACATTAAAACAATATTGTAAAACTTAACGTGTGAAAATAGGATATTTAAATCTATAGAACTTCAAAGCAATTAATGAATGAAAATGTTTTAGTGTAACTTATGGATAGGGCCACAATGTCTGAGTTTACTGCTAGAATAATTAAGGCTAGAAAATAAATATAGCTTTATTAAGATTAATTCAGAAAAACATGTTTTTAAATACTATTTCAGGAGTTCATATGCAAAATCCAATGCTTTATATTTTCCCACAATAATGCTTTTGTATTTCTCTTATTTTCCTTTTTATTGAGCACTTCCTATGTCAGGGTCATATTTTAATCAAGCAATTTGCATGTATTATGCACCTCGTTTATTTATAACATACAATAGAGACATCTTTTTATGTAAACACTTTATAGATGACAAAAGTAATGATACAAATGACATCCTTTATTAAAACTACTGTGGTTATTGTCTTAGTTACTTTTCTTGTTGCTGGGACAAAGCACCCAACACCCACAAGTTAAAAAAGAAAAGGTTTATTTTGGCTCACAGTTTATAGAGGTTTCAGTCCCTAGTTGGCTGGCTCTAAGGCAGGGCGGCCTGGCAGAGGGCACCACAGAGGAGAAACAGTCTATGGAGTAAGGGGCAGGAAACAGCCAGCAGTGAAGCCGTCGCAGCCAGCCTGCCTTTCACTTTTATCCTATACAGGCTACCAGCCTTTTGGTGTGCTACCCAGAGCTACACTAATTCAAATCAGTGGACTCATTCAGGACACGCTCCCTTAATCCCAGTATCACAACACCTAGATCCAGCGAGCTCTGAAAAGCCCCACTTAGGAACCCATGAGGCTTTGAGGGGCTATCTAGATACAGGTCATAAGAGTTATTTACCCCCCACTACAGTGATCGTAATCCTTGATTGACACTGTCCTTTATAGACTTAAAAGTGTCAGTATGATATTCAGGAACTAAATCAGCTGTGGTAGTCTCACCTTCATGTTGAAGAATATCTTCATCTCGGCTCAGAATTTGATGAGCAAAAAATGAAAGTGAATGAAATATATTATTGGAGACAATATAATAAAAACAAGTGGAGGTGAAGGGCTCCAATAATTTAAAAATCAAAATACTTTCTATGTAGGTGTAGATTGAGTCTATGCTGCTACAGAAGTTAATTCTTGAGTGTGAATTCAATATAATTTTGAAGGAGACTCTCCTGGTGATTTGAGGCATTTTACTGCACAAGGTTACTAATTGTATTTGAGTTCTCACTGCTATCATGTCATCTTTCGTTCTGTCAAAACTGTTACCAATTTGGAGTAAGAGTTACGGTAAACTGATACCCACTAGATGCACTTCAACTTAATTTGCAGGATAATAGTAACTATTTCATAAACTGGAAAACTTTTGAGACTATCATAGCACATATGTGATTTTGCACGATCTATTCAGAGACCCACTGGCTTCTTTAGGATTCAGCGATATTGCAACATGGCACTCCAGAGGAGAAAGAACAATAGGAGACTATGGGAATGGAGGCATTGCAGATTTAGCTCAAACCTTTCAGATGGAAGCCAAAATAATATCTTTACTTATTTTGCTAGACATTGTGTGCGTATTTTGGAAGAGTACGCTTCATTTTACTAGGTTCAGAATGCCTAGTGGGATAATTTGTGGTCTGGAACCTGCCCAATGTAAGTCAGAGCTGAGGTGAATTGGCAGAGGAGAAATATTGGCAAGCCTTTTACACGCAGTTCCTAGAAACCGAAGAGCTATGTAACCAGTATATAGAATTAATTTCAATCATAATTTCTGAGTACCAGAATTAATCAGCATCCACTCTTTCAATTTACTGATGAAGAAATGAAGGTTCAAAGAAGTTAACTGACTTACTGGAAATCAAATGGATGCCAGAATCAGAATGGAATTTAAATATTCAGTTCAAATCAGTTTGAAGCCAAGTGCTCTTTGAGTGTCTCTTGCTGTCTCAGATTGGCTGCGAGAGGTGGATTAAATTCAGTTATTCAGTTTATATGCAGTATTCTTTGCATAGCTACCATATCAGTTATGTTGGTGAGAACCCATTCCTTTACGGTACTAATGCATTTATGTCCGATAACTTAAAAATAAGGCGGAGTCTGCTTTAAGTATCTTTTGAGGTCAAGTCTCTGGGAGAACAATTTTTGTGTGGTCATTCTGAAAAACAAATTTCATGCATAAATTATTTTAAAGTTCAATTTAAAAAGCAACTAACAAGCTGAAGGGAGTTTTACAGTATATTATGAAAACTTAATATTGAATACCAAAAAAAGAGACTATTAAATGATATCAAAGTTTGCTTTCATGGCAAGCAAGAATTGGTGGACTTCCTATTTGGAATATACGATTGGCTATTATAATGCACTGCATTAAGAAAAGTAAATCAATAAATGTTAAGTAATCTATAAATAACAATTATCCATCATAATTTTTTTTTTTTTTGGTGGTGCCAGGGATCAAACTCAGGCCCTTGTGCTTACAAGGCAAGCACTCTAATCACTGAGCTAAATCCCCAGCCCCTATCCATCATAATTTAAACAGTCATTAAGATGTGTTGTGTACATGTACCAACTCCCCACAAGGAGCCTAACTGAGAAAAAGAAAGTCAATATCACTTAAGAAGACTGATCTATTTAGGAAATGGGAATATTTTCCCTTCTGAATTTGGCCACACATTTTCACAAAAATACTTCATAAACTTTGGGACCCTATGAGTGATTTAGTTATTTATTTATATGAAGTATGATCATAAAATTAAGGGGATACATATGGAACAGTTGAATCATTCATGCAGGGAATAATTAATTTGCACAGTTTCTATTATGAAACTGTTGTTCTTGTTGATTTAAATAGTTCCTGAATACTTTTATATCTTATTTGCAAGACTGTGTTGTGTTATGTTAGGCTATAATTGTGTTATTCATAGAAATGAATTATATAATCATAGTGTGGTGATGGCATGCACGTAACCATGACTACTACAATTGTTCCATCAATTTTGGCTTCTTTATGCAATGGTGAATATTTTTAGTGGTTCTATTATTTGTTCTTTAAAAAACTTGGAGCCTAAAATATAAGTTTTTTTTCTATCTAAAAAGAAGTCTTGAATAATTTACAGGGCTTCCTCCCTTTAAATAGTTATAGAACACTAAAAAGGAAGCTGGGGTTAAGAATCTTCTCATTTAAAGAAAAATGTCTATCACTGGGGCCACCATGTTTTTCTTTTCCCAGGCTATAATATTTACATTTCTTGAAATTTATTTTTAGCTTCTCTTCATATATAATGTTAGCGCCTTGCTGTTCTTTATGTACCAAATTCTTTCTTCTTCTATTCTATCCACCACTCACACCTGAATTATTAAAATACCCTTTTTCTGGTTTCAGCAATACTGTAATCCCAGCTACCAGGGAGGCTGAGGCTGGAGAAGCATGAAGGTGCAACCAGCCTGGGCAACATAGAGAGAACCTGTCTCGAGATAAAGTAAAAAGGTCTGGGGACAGAGCTCAGTGATAAAGCGCTGGCGGAAACCTAGATTCCTTCCCCAGGACTAAAAATGTACTCTTCTGCCCGGTCTTCAGGTTATTCTTAACAGTGTCCTTGATTACATCTTTTCCAACTCTTCGGCTTGACTGCGCCCAGGGGCTGTGTTCTTTCCATCACAAAAACTGTTCTAAAAGTAAGCATTTCTCCTACCAGAGACTGCAGAGCTCCAAGTGAATATAAAACTATTTATTTGTTAACTGGGGAACATTATTTGCTCCACAGGGACTCCCACTGGTTGGGTACAAAGCACTGAGTAGCAGAGTGCTAGGAGGTCTTGTGGTGCACATCCCAGTGTGTGTCACAGTGAACATTAAAGCCTTTTTTCCTTTGATAAATATGAAATCAGCTGTAAGCAAAATGCAAGGCCAAGGTCAAAGGTGACAGTACATCTTCAACACTTATGAATATGAATACAGAAATACAAATAAGTTACTGCTTCTGACTTTGATGAGCTACTTTATTTTCAATAACATTAGCAAACTTCTTTAAAGAGTCCCATGCGGGGCTGGGGATTTAGCTCGGTGGTTAGAGTGCTTGCCTTGCAAGCTCAAGGCCCTGAGTTCGATCCCCGGCTCCTAAAAAATAAATAAATAAATAAAAAATAAATAAAGAGTCCCACCCTTCAATATTGAGACTTTCTATTGAGGTGGAAATTATTTAGTTACCACAGATGTAAAGAGCTCAATGTTTTACATGAAAATTGCTCTTATAAACCCTAAATCCTGTTTCAATCTGAAAGCTGTGTGATAGTGGAACGAAGTCCGTGGTTCAAAAGTTACATCAAATACCTCAAAGTCTTTGCCTACATGTGCTAAAAGGCAGAAACTGTTCGTAAACAGAGAACTGATAACATTCTCATTCCTTCTTCCTGCCTCCTTTACCTTTCAGACCTGCAAGCTGCTGGGAAACTCACTCTACCAGCTCTGCCTCATTTTGTTGCCTTTTCTGCCCTGGATGCTTTATTGTGGAAATATAACTAGGAGTTTATCACTGGCAGGGCTATACTTTCACTGGGGGGAAGGAGGAGAAAATGGAAGTAGATACACTCTTTGGAAGGATGGAGGAAGAAGACAACTAAATTAACCTGTAGTTTATTATTTTCAGTTAAAAAAAAAACTATCTGTAATTGGGGTTTTAAAAAAACCAAATTTAAAACACACAATTTTGTTGGCATTTAGGAAGACAGCCCTTAGGTGTACAGGAT
Organism: Hystrix cristata; assembly: GCA_004026905.1. Classification (NCBI taxonomy): domain Eukaryota; kingdom Metazoa; phylum Chordata; class Mammalia; order Rodentia; family Hystricidae; genus Hystrix; species Hystrix cristata. The sequence continues at coordinate 82,365 of PVJO010004839.1, forward strand.
TCTTGAGTGAAGGACATTTTGTTCTAGATAAGACAATGGCTTCTGTTACTACAGTGTCTTTTCCTAGTTTCCAAGTCTATAGTGAAGAGTGGTCTCAATTTTTCTTTTTTCCTTTTGTCTTTTGAGTCTATTACACCAATATTTACCCTCTGCTTAATTCCTAATATTTGACATGTGATGACAGCATTATACTTTTCATCACCGGTTGGAAAATTGGTTAGTCTGCTCTTAAAACACTTCAGATTTCTTCTGTTCACACACACGGTGTCTGGAAGAAGGGCCAACAACTTGACTCAAAGCCAGTGTGAAACTTCACTGATGCATTGTGAACGGCAGTATTGTGGTTTGATTTCCAATATTGAGTGGTTTAATAATAGACAAAAATAACAAAATTGATGCAAATAAATAGTAACTATGGTATCCTATTCTCATTAAATAATAATTTAAAATATAACAAAATTATGTATAGTTAGAGGCCAGGGCCACGTAAAAGATTTAACCATCCTTTGCATGAGAGCAAAGCAGGAAGAGGCGCAGCTGCTCGCCGGGCACCATTAATCAGGCGTCCACAAGGGGCAGAGCTGAAGCGGGGCAGCGACTCGGCCGCCCGAGCTCCTCCACACGTGTAGGTTGCTTGCCTTTTTTCTTGACTGACCACAGCTATCACTTCTTTAGTGTGCCAATAATGCCACCACAGGCAATTGGGCACTTCTGTGTGGACCAGCGAAAGATGTCCCTTCTTCATGACGTCAGCCTTTCAGGGACAGCGCTGGACAAGAGAGGAGCTGGGTGCTGGCCTCTGTCCCCTTCCTGAGTGCTTTGGGCTGGGCACTGACGTCCGCATTGTCTGCAATGGCTGGTTGATGCGTTTATCTCTGACGTCACCAGCCTCTAGACTCCCACTGCACAGAGCGGAGGCCTTGGCAGTCTTTGGAGGGAGGCTGCTTGCAGTGGAGGGAGAATGCTCTTCAAAAGATAAGGGTTGGTGCACAAAATCTAGAGGAGAGCTCTCAACCCACCACCTATGCTAAAGAAGCCTCCATCTTTTATATTTTACGAAATAAAAAAATGTATTTTATAAAATGTCTCTAGGTGGTAACCCAATTTATGTTTATATTTAGTCAGCCTTGTACCAGGGATTAAAAGTTGGATTTTCCAAGTTCTGCAAATATTTCAAAGGAAGTCAGGCTTTGAACATGTCACTGAAGCTATCTATGATTGTGCACACGCACACACACGTATATGTGTATATTCATATACATATAATCTTCCTGTAATTTAAAAAAAAGCTTTCTTTTATAAAATATAGCAATATAGAAGCAAATATCACTCTCTGTCTCATGTTGAAAATTTAACAATCTTTCCAAATCTCATGGGAAAGGCTTTCCATTCCATATATATTGTTATTGAATCTTATTTCCCAAATTTGTGCTCACCTCCAAATCATTGCCAAATTATTAGAGTAGAATTATACTAATTATTTTTATTTCTTTTCTGTCTATCTGTCTAAGATTTCCCATCTAGATTATAAGCCATTTAAACCCAAGGATTGCATTTCTTATTTATCCTTTTTCCTTTAGACCAGCTAATGAAAAATAGAAAATGAGAATATGAGAAACACATGTACACCTTTATAATTTTCAAGCATGTTCATATTTACTTTCTAATTTAATCTCATACCTAAATCTCAGAAAGGCCAAAGAGCAACTCTTTAAGAATACCAGCCTGTAAAACTAGAAATTGCGTTTCTAGAATTTATGTTCAGCACTTCATTGCAGGGTGGAACAGTGGCCAGTCATCCAGAGTAGCGTAGTGTGTGTGGGGTGTAAACGCATGTCTACGTGTGATGATAAACATGAGAGTTGTTAATTCTGAGATGGAGAGCCTCCCTCTTTCTTTCTGTCACTTTTCCTGTTAATATTCAGGGAACATGAAAATTCCTAAGGTGGAGAGAGTTTCTGGAGCAAATCAAGATATGGAAACTTGGGAAGCTCCTATACTGAGGAACATTTGTTCAAAGAAACTGCAGTCTCCAAAAATTATGTTTTTTTTTTTTTTTTGTCCTCTGCTCCAGAAAAGCAAAATCTTTGCTAGTGTTACTTACTGTATTTCTCTATATCCCCAAAAGTGAAAGTAGCTCTTTGCTATAAAGGATTGCTTATTATAAAACTCTTGCTCTTAAGGGTTGTGCTTCTAGTCTACCATTAAGACGCTAAAATTATTGCTTATTTCAAACCAAAGTCCAAGGCTGTTAAAAGATCATATAAAATTCACAACTTTTTAAATTCTACTTCGAAACATGTTTCTTCTATAAAATGCTAGACTTTGACTGCTAGGCTTCTTCCTCAGGAAAAGTCCATGATGTTTTATTGTTTAGAGATCATTTGTTATTGGGCAAAGATTTTTATAGAGTCGAAGTATAGTTATTATTTTTCCTAAAAATGAGATTTTTATCTGAGAAAGATAATTTTGAATTGAATAATTAGGAGAGGAAATGCAGGAATTATAAAGCTAGTACTCAGTACTGAAAAGTCTAATCGATGAATAGTTCATTTAAAGATGAAGTTTGCATCAGCCAGCGTGACCTCTGCTATTAATGATGGCAGGCAGCTAATATCTGGATGTGTGTGTAGTGTACACCTCCTGCTGGCAGGTGAACTGGGATAATGGAGACACTTCATTTTCTTGCTGTAACTTAGCTTGTATTGTTTTACTTTGCTTTAAATTAAATGTAATATATAAATATGTGTGTGTGTGCGCGCGCGATGTGTATATTCAAGTTGTTTATGAACATCTAATTGAAATATTTCAGCTTATTTTTGTTCTGAAGGATTATTTAAGGGCAGATGGATCTTAGGTAGAGTGTTTTCTTCCCACCGCCTCACTTTTTTCTCTCTCTTTTTCATTCTCTTTCCCTTTTCTTTTCTTTATTCCTCCCTTCCTTTTTCTTTCTTCTCTCTTATTTCTACCTTTCTTTCCTTTCTTCTCCCCTCCTTCCTTCCTTGCTTCCATCTCTTCTTGTCTCTCTCTTTTCTTTCTCCTTTCTTCCATCTCTTCTCTCTCTTCTCTTCTCTCCTTCCTTCCTTCCATCTGATCTGATATCATCTCATCTCTTCTCTTTGCATCTCCTCTCCTCTCTCTCTTTCTCTCTTCTCTTCCTTTCTTTCTCTCACCTCCCTTCCTTCCATCTCTCTCTTTGTCTCTCACTCTTTCAGCACTGCCTCTTGGAACCCAGGACCTAACAAAATATCTTGCATATGCTACACAAGTGGTCTACTACAGAGCTATATCCTGGGGACCTGGCCTGTTTTCCTTAACTTCTTAAAGAAAAGATTCCTTCCTTCTAGTTAGGGACTGCTTTCTTACTTCTTAAATAAGGGAAAAATCACCCAGAAGTATGTAACCATCAGTAGCATCCACTTTTTGCCCCTCGGTGAGAGAGAACATGGGACTCTACATAGGAAGAAGCAAAGCAGATTGGTAAGCAGAGCACTGCGGCTGTGGAGGGAAGACAACTAGAACATGGGATCCAGAAGGATGGCTTCGTAAATAACTCATTTTAATCCATGTTAATCCATAGGACAAACATTATGTGCTATAAAAGAGAAAAATATAACCAGACAAGTAAATGCAGTTATCCATCAAAAGAATGAACTTTCCCAGAACTTTGTCATTAACGCTTAGAGAAGTGAACCCGATCCACACTTTTGACATCTAAGTCCATATGTAATGAAAAGAAGCACTATAGAAATTCGATAGGCAATATTTGTTCATATATTGTCATTTCTTTCTTAGTTCTCCTACCTTATTTTTAACATTTGGTAAGTGAGTGGTGGCTACCTAGGATTTTCCTTTTCCAAATGACTTTTTTTCCACTGTTTCCAACAGTGAACATGTAATATAAGTTTCCTTCTCTCCACAGCTTGATTGGCTGTTTGTATAAATATTCTACTTGGAAAAAAACTAAAGACTAGTATTTATGCCATTAGTGGAGCAATGTGTTTAAGATGATTAAGAAATCTTTTGCTGAATGTAATGGCTGGTATGATTTGATGCACTTCTGCTGAGAGACCTCAAAAACCTTGGCGCATTTATTGATACCACAGAAATAAACAAGGTCATACATGAACTTCAGCTAGATGGCCCTTTGGCCTTAAATTGCTTCGTTTACCTCTAACAAACATTTCAATATATTTAAATGTTTTGCCAGAGTTTATCATTTTCTACTAGGTCTGTAGCGTTGAGCAGCCCTTCAAGTCTCACCAGATCACTAAATAAAGAAAAGCCCCACGGATCAGCATTCACAGATTCACTTGCAAAACACAGGAAATCCAAGGACAGACAGCGCCCCTTGCAATACTTTTTTATTAGGACTCTTAGCTCTCCATGATCGATTCGCATCTTAACTGTCCTTTTCTTTCAGACCGCAGCTCTTGTGCCTCGGCTTTCCTTGGCTGTAGAACAATATCACTCTTTCCTCATTTTTTGTGTTACACTTTTTTCCTAGAAAACAAAGTTTTAAACTGCTAATAAATTTTAATGAAACCAAGCTGATGTAGGACTCCTAACTTTGCCAAATCCTGGGTAGCATCCTGCCAAGCGGAATGTGTCTAGAGCTGCACTCCAACCATCGACATATGTTTTCTTACACCCCATGACTACATTTTCAGTACTTCACATTTTTAGAATTTTTAGAATTTTTTTTTTTTTCGGTGCTGGGAATCGAACTCGGGTCCTTGTGCTTGCAAGGCAAGCACTTTAACCACTGAGCTAAATCTCCAGCCAATACTTCACATTTTATATTAAAACAAGGACGACTCCTTTGCCAAGCAGCTGTGATTTTACACAGCCTTCATGTCTAATAATAATCCACTGACTAGATGAGGTATGACTTAAACCCCATGAAACTAGGCCATGGATAACCATTTATTTGTGGTTGAAAGAAAGCAGGCATAGCTTCTCCTCCTGAAGAAGTCCACCTCATAGATTCCTTTACCATCTTAGGTGGCCATTTACTCTTCAGGCTAATATTTAGATTGGAAAGAATAGGTTTCAATGTTTACTTGTTGCCGATTTATCATTACAGAGATTTGGCTTCTCCCCTTGAATCGACAATTTCAGCCCAGCAACTGAGCATTTTCCTTCCTTTTATCTATCATGGCACATGGAGATAACATTTCTTTGGCAGACTGAGGTAAAAGCGGAACTATCTCTAAGGCTGTGTCCACTCAGAAGTGGATCATCATAACTTTCACACACATTTAGCTGTTTATTCCTTACCAGTGGCCCAACTCTTAGGAGGCCCATAACTACCTTTTTTTCTAGGACTTCCCGAGAAAGCTTTTACTTTCTTTACAAAAGGTTTCCAGAGCAACCTCGGAGAAGAGCATCACAGCTGTTTTAATCCTAAGACAAGGAGAGTTTCCATTGCTTTGAGTTATTACTGGCATCAGTTTCCATAGGCCTGCATTGTGCAGGAACCCATCTGTTCCCCATCATCCCGGGTGCCTATTGTGGCATTAGCCCATTTTCCATTGCTATAACAAAATGAGAGGGAATGGGTCTTTTGTGAAGAGAAGAGAATTATTTGCTCACATTTTTGGAGGCTACAAACCCAAGTTTATTTGTCTCTGCCAGTTTAGCCACTGGTGAGAGCCCCTTGGCTGTGTCACACCCTGGCAGACACAGCCAAGGAGCACACAGGAGAGGGAGGACGCATACGGTGAGTAGAAAGAAAGAGGCCAGGCTTACTCTTGTACTGCAATCTACTTTGACAGAAACTAACTGTGTTCTCCTAAGAACTACATTAACTCCTCTGAAGGCAGAATTCTGATGACCTCATCCCACCTCCTAAAGATTGTAGTACTTTTTACTGCTACCTCACTGGGGACCAAATTCCCAACACATGAGCCCTTGGGAGAAAAAAAAAAACATATCCAAAGCACAGTAATTATGTTACTGAAGAATTTCACATGTTAACATTTATGGGAAATAGTCTCTGGGACTAATATTTTACTTCAATCATAATTATCCCAGAATAGAAAAATGAAATAAATAATAGCAACAAACAGTGGAATTCATAGAAAAGGGTTATCTCATTCTGCAATCCTACCTTCTCTTTGTTTCTCCTTTTCAATCCAGTCTTTCCTATCGAATTCCCAGTAGGAATTAAGAGATAGTTTTTAGATTGTAAGCGTACAATCAAAGAACATCGTGTAGTCCCTTAGGCCAGAACTTGCAAGATGACATCACGTTCAATTCGAATTACAACAAATAGAGATTTTTCTTTCCTCTGATTCCTCTGGTGTAAATTAAAAAATAAATGAGTGCAAAGGAATGTTGGAGAAAGTGAGGGCTTCTTCAGAAGAACTAATAAACTAATGTCCAGAATTGTGGCAGGATTATGAAAACACTACATTTGCTTCAGTTTGAACCTTCATATGTTTGCTAATCTCAGCTCTCTTTGGTCCCTGGACTGCTGTCTGCAGTGAAAGTGCAGGACTTAAGGACTTAAAGGACTTAAGGAACGACCTAAAGATTGGTGCCAGGGCTTAGGAGAAGTCCTGTGCCTTTGTGTTGTCTCTCGGTGGGAGACAGGGAGAATAAAACCATTCTTTCAAATCTCTGCCCCGTGTCCAGGTATTGCTGCTCAGCCCATGATTGATGCTAACAGGCCCTAAAGTACTTAATTATATGAACCCTAATCATTGAGAAATACATCCTAACAGAAACAGTCCTTGTTTTTAGACAGGGGGGAGCGAGGAGTGGCCAGTTCCGCCCATGCCTATCAGTGATAGAGCTCCACGACCATTGGCCAGAACATGCTCTGCCCACTTTTACTTCTCTTCTCCACAACTTCCAATTTTTTCTCAATACTTTCTATATACTTTAGTGACTTAATGATTAGTCTTAAGCATTCTCTTGACTCTCAAGTACTTACAAACTGAGTTGGAACTAATACAACTCATAGATGTTTTAAATTTGCACAGTCAATATAATCAAGGCAAAAACAATGGACTCTACTCTTAAGTGGAATTTAGGCAGAGAAGACTGAGTGAGATAGGCCTTATTATTTGTAATTAATTAAACTCTAAATATAAAACTAAGCATGTTACAGTTTGAATCCTTAGCTTGTCACCTGCTGTAAAACTGTTGTCTACCTTGGGCTGACAGACCAGAGTATTATGGCCACGTCTCCGTTAATTAAATTATGTCACAGTGCATGTGCTTTTCTTTGGATTTTTTTTAAGATGTTGTGTATTTTTAAGATGTTGTGTATTTTTAAGATGTTGTGTATGTGTATTTAAGATATTGTGTACCAAAGTAGAATTAAATATAATTTCTTTTAATGCATTACGTTTAAGATCAAACTGAATTGAGATTATTCACATGCTTGTTAAAAATGATTTTTAAAAATATACATTCTCTCGGAGAAGTTTCAACAACAGTTACAAAAGCGAACATCATTTTGATTGTTCTGTTTCCTCAGAGTTTTTCAAAGTGAAGCTCCTGCTTTGTTTAATCCTCCAAAGCAATTACTTATGTTTGCCTAATATTGTGTCAGATGAACTTCCTGCCTGATAATATATATTCTGCAGGAAAACTTGTTTATAAAGACAAATTTATCATATTCTACTAACCTCGCCCATTCCCCTGTGTGCTCCCTCCCGTCCATTGGCACACGATCAATATGGGTTACTAAAGTTCTATGAATACTTTCCAACTTCCCTTTGTCTCTCACCTAAATTCAAACGATCCTTGTGTTCTGCAGCTTCTGTCTTATTAGAATCACTTTAATTCTTTACATTATCTCAATTTCCATTTGCACATTGCTTCTGCTTCTTGTCCTTTTGCATCATTGCAGTAATTAATTTGTGTCAAAATAATTTTTCTCTGTTGAAGACATGATCTTTCCAAAAGGTAATTCTAATTCTACTATTCACTAGCTTAAATTCTGCCTGATTTTCCTATCACCTGATGGATATATTTCAGTCTCCTGATTCAAGTATACAAAGTCATCAGTATCTGGTCCCTGTCTTCTCCTTGGCCCCAAACCACATCTTCCTTCTCTTTATTGCATTGTTTGCATCTAATTACATCGGCCTTATCCAGGTTCCATTCATGCAACAAATGTGCATTAATTTACCATTAAGTGCCCGGTACTGTCTCAAGTATTGGGAATTTAATAGCATACAAGTTAAATACATGTTTAAGAAGCTATAACGTTATGAAAATGAATATAAGAAAGGTACAATATCAATATACTGTAACAAGTGATACGAAATACTTAAAGATGATGTTCAGGAATTAGAAAATCAAGGGGATGAAGTAGGTTTTTGACACAGGGACACTGGCTTACACTTTTCTACTTAGGGTCCCATCAGAGACGTCATGGGCTATTCAGTTACACACAATACGGCATTACACGAAGAGAGAAAAGCACAGTGAAGTAGTATAATATGATTATATTTGCATTTTTGAAAGATTTATCTGCTTTTATTACAGAGGATAGTTTGGAGAGGGGCCACACTATTTGCTGGAAGACAAGATAGGGACTATTCTAAATACTACGTTAAGAGATGATGGTGGCATGACCTAAAGATGAAACTGGGGATGGAGAAAAGAAGCCAAATTTGAGAAAGGTTTCAAAAGTCATGAATGAGAGTATCTGATGCCTGGCATCGTCTTGCTATCAAAGAGAGTGAGGTAGGAAGGATATTTCCCCATCTGTGGCTCAGCACGTGGGTTGTCTAAACTCAGAAGTGAGCAACCTGTAGTGAAAAACAGAAGGCTGGACTTAGACAGTGATTTTATTATTTTTCAGAATATCCATGCGAAGCTGATCAGTTTGGAAATGAGTGTGTGCATCTGGCTATTGGGAAAGTGCTCTGAACTGTGATTCATATTCATGACCTTTGACATACAGATATCCTTTGGAAGTAGATAAGGTTATCCAGGAATAATCTAGAGAGTGAGAAGAAAAGCGGGAATTATGAGGAAATGGTTGAGAAATATCAATATTGGGGACATCAATAAAGCATAGCAAGTTCACAGATGAATTAAAGGGGAGGCAGCAAGAAAGTGAGGAGAAGTAAAACAATCCATAAGACAGAGTGTTTCAAACAGTGTAGCTCAAATGAAGTAAAGCACTGACAGAAAAGTGTCTGTTGGATTGTGTAAAAAGCAAATCAGTGTTTTCTTGAAAGCTAATGTTGCAGTTGAACTTGATTAAATACTACAGGAATAGAGCCAGAACAGAGGAAATACACTGGAAGAAAGGGGGGTAGGGAGAGGATCTTTGGAGCTAGCCCTGTGAGGATGCTGAATGGAACGAGATTCTGCATAAGAGTAGAGGGACTGACCTTAAAATAGGAGATTTTTTTTCCTGTTGTAAAGAACAAAAAGTAAACAAAGGTACAGTTGAGGCTGTAATTTTAATGCCTATTGTGGAAAAAAAGGACTCTCAAAATCTTCAGCATTCCTCCTTGCCCTACACGAGGCAAACTACATTTTGTACTTTAAACATTCAATCGCCAAAACTATAGACCCTTTTATGAAGGCAAAGTGACCATAATAGGGAATAGTATACGCACTGCTGTTTTCTCTCACATTTTGTTGTTAGCTGCGGGAAGACAAGACCTCCCCAAGACAGGTCGGTCCTGATGTGGGCGGGCCTTCAATGTGCAGACAAAGAATGTCACAGAAGAACTTCTTTTAAGGCAGTAAGACAAGGTTTGTGTGGTAAGACCCTGAAAACATCCTTCGGGTGATACGTTCTGGGAAGGTGTGTATTTTGGTCTCATCTCTGGAGGTCAGACGACTGGCCCAGCGACCCTTGTTTTCCCAGCCCGAGCTCCTCTACTCTCTTCCGTTCTGCTCTGCTTTTCATGTCGGGTCAGATTCAGAAGCTGGTCAGCTCCCCGCTTGGCTTTCTTGCAGACACTTAAAGTTCTTTTAGATGAATCGGTTTGTGACTTTTTTGACTTTATTTTTCCCCTTCTGGAAATTCTCATGTTTGTCCAAAAAATCTCCCTCTTACATATTTACTCAACTCGAGATTCCTAACCTTATCACGTTTAGCCAGCAAGTGGCCTTTGGAACATTTAGGTGGCACGTAGCTGCACCAGGGTTTGTTCTGATAGTGTTAGATAGACACCCAATACAGATAAAAAGGATATGCTGGTGCGAGTATTTTCAACTACAGTCTCTACCCAGATATTGGCAGGAACTCGAGGCAGCTAGAGACAATAATTTGAATACTCCTGACAAATCTATCTAGTGAAGTCATGTTCTAAGAGTGAACGAAGAAGTGGTATATTTCAGGTTTTAGGTGATTAAAAAGCATGAAAACGATGTTAGGAGGACAACTCTAGCAAGGGAAACAGGATTTCTGGGAAGCTTCAAAAGCCAGTTGACCTTGGAAACCACGAAGTTACAGTCACCTCACTGACTGTGCAGATGTGTGATACGATACGTGATGATGTGGGTGTGTTTATAGAGCCCCCCTTGTGGATCTGATACTCTCTCCTACTTTATCTGTTCATTAAGAGACACTTGACCCTTTAAGAGCAAACATGTGTGTGTTACTCTGTATGGGGCCGTCCCCAATTACCCAGCAGGGCTGCCACACAGTAGGCATGCTAATGTGTTTGTTGAAATGATTAAAATCATGCTGCTTTTGCGCCGACTCTTAGTAATTTGGGACTGATTATTTATGCTCTTTGTGCTTATGTATGCCTGTGTGCTTCAATTTCTTTATACATCAAACGTGGATAATAGCAATGCCTGTTTCATAGGGTTGCTTTGGGGATTAAATAAGGTCATACATATAATGAATACAAAGCAAAACCTAGCAAAATTTAAGTGCTAAGTTTTCTGTTTTGTTCTTATTTGCCTCTGCTTCCCTTTCCTACATCAGCTTTATGTTCCATGAGTCTAATCTGCAAAGTATCTTACCCCAGTTAGCCAAACATTATAATTATTATCAATATTGTTGTTTATCATTATTTATCTAACTGTTTTTCCATCACTTGCTTATAGGAATTGATCTCCTTCTAGCCTGCCCATTACTCATGTATATTATCTTTATATTTCCCAAAATTTAGTGTGGGCTTGCACAGGACCAGCACACTTAAGTGATTTTAGAACAAATATAATGTTGCCGTGTTATTGGATCTGGCTGGGCTAGTGAGCTGCACCCTGTCTGTGTCCTGTATGTTGGCTTCGTTCTTGGGTCCTCCTCAGGAAGACTTGTGAGTAGGTCCCAGAAAGAAACACAGACTCAAAAATTGTGGGTTCAGTGAGCCAGTTTCCTGGGAAACGAGTACGATAAAATTTTAAGTGGACACTTTAGAAAGAATGTTGGACTTCTGTAGATGGGAACATGGACAGCGCCCTAGGTGGCGGCTATCTGCTGTAGGCACAATACACTTGGGAGCTCCAAGGAGGCGACTCAGTGAAGGGCTGTGTGTGGAGAGGAGAGGTGGAGCAGTTTATCGGAGAGGACAGCGCACATGGTGGGTGGATTCCAAGCAGGCAGAGCCAGAAGTGGCAACTGCAGTGAGCTCCAGGGTGGATCTCTCTTGTGTTTGTCCTAGAACTTTTGTTTGTCCTAGAGGTTGAGGGCTGTTGCTAACGGGCCTTTTTCTAACCAGCAGGGGACCCCACACTCACGGAAGTAGGAGAACTTACAAGGTCTCGGCCAGAGTGAATGTGGTGGCCAGAGCCCACGGAGGGTCAAATGTTGTAAACAGGCCTCATCAGATCAGAGGAGGTCTATGAGGACCCGGTTCATGTGCGTTGACACCAGGGCCATGTAACTGTAGGTGGCAGACGCCTGTGGGGGGCTGGAGGTGCCTTAGCAGGAAAGAGGTGAAAGCACAAGGGCAGGGTGTCGAGCCCGTGTTGTGCTGCGGGGTTTCCTCCTGGGCTCAGAGATCCAGCTCAGATCTAGCAAACCACTTACTCTGTCAGGACGCCGATGGATAAAACAATAGATGAGTGTTGGTAAAAGCTAATATTGAAAGAGGAATGCTGACTGATATGTGATGTGGGAGGAAGAAAACACATGCAACACATGCACGTCGGCTTTGGAACCAGACTTGTGCAATCTGTATAATTTCCTTGATCTTCAAGTCTGTCATCTGTAAAATCAGCATAATGGTGCATGGACCGTGGAGTTGTGGGGAGACTGCATGTATTTTGTAGTAAAGAGGTAAATGTTTTGATATTAGCCTGCTATCACCAGCAGCTTCATCAATGGTGTCAGCATCGTATGCTCATAGTCATTTTTATTATTGCACTTAGTAAGCAAAAACACCTCAGTCATAATGTATTTTCTCTCTAAAATTAAATTTTCCATCCAATAGTATAATTATTTTGACTGGCTGGAGTGGGAGTTGCTGTCTAAGAAGGGTACAACGTTAGTAATGTTCTGATTTTTAGCTTGTATAATAGGGGCAGCAATTCTATACAAGAAGATAAGGCTCTAGTTTGATGTAAAAACCTGATACATGAAAAGTTATTTTATGAACAAATCAACTAGAATTATCTCTGTGGTGCATAATTTAACAGCTGTATTAGTCACGACTGTGCCGTGAGGTTAAGGACAGTCTCTGGGTGAAGGAGCCGCAGGAGTTAAACACAGTCTTCTGATGCTATGAATCACTGTGATCCTACCAGGAAAAAGCAACAGGCCAAGTTTTGTTTCCTATTTTGCAAACCTTGGCTGCTATATTCCCGTATCAGCTTCTTTAAAAGGCCACTGACTAATTGGATTAAATATTTCAGAGAAAATATTCCAGAGAAAACATTTCAGTGCCATCTGTAACTGCATCGATACATAAACAGTTTGAAATTCACTTGTTAATTTTTTCGGCATATTTTGCACCCACAGAGGAGAATGAGCACTTCAGCTCATGACCCAGTTGGTGACAAGGACCGGAATTTGGGTGTAGTGAGTCATTTTCTCCAGCCTGGATCACTATGTTAGACCAGAAAGTATATTGATCTGTTAACTAACAAGCGGGTTTTGTTGATTCTGACAAAAAAGATGAAATGGAAGACCTATTACTACTTCTATGAACTTCATAACTTTCTATTTTGCTCTCATTTGTTTGTGCTTCTCCCTCCCACTTCAGTCTGATGTTTTATGATTCTAATCTGTTAAATATCCTATCCCATTTGGTCCAGCCTCATCTCCAAAGAAAATTTGAGGGAACAAAAGTGGTTTGCATTTTCCTTTGCCTTTTCCTCCAAATTATTTTCCACAATATATGAGAACTACTATTTTGAATCCGAATCAGTCTTAGCACTCTTGTGCAATTGTTCCCTTTGGCCACCAGGTTCCCTCAGCATATGATGAAGGTCTGTTTGTGCTCTGACCGTGGCTCCTTCCCCAGTGTGAGTAAAGTGTGGCTTCTCCCTCTGGTATTATGCTCCAGCTGTAGTCATAGTTCCTAAGTGTATCATTCCGGTTCTTTCTGATGTGCCTTTGTGTATACTTTGGGCTTTTCCTGGAATGCCCTTCATTTGGCCTTCATTGCTCGTCAAAAACTGGTTTTTCTTTCAACACATGGTTCCGACATTTGCTCTGCTGTAAATCTCTCTGTGACTGTGCCGCCCCCAGTCAGGTATTCATCTTTGTATCTATGTCACCACGCACAGTATTCTGTTACAGCAGGCTTCACATCCTCTTATAGTCATATATTTGTACGACTGCCTTTGCCAGTAGGCTGAGCGACTCACAACCTGGGCACCTTTTGCTCTCCTTAATCTCTAAAATATTTTTTCAAAGGACAGAAGATAATGTTTTGTGGAGCTTAAATTGTAGATTCTATACTGCGGGTAATGAAAACTTTTATCAACATAGTAGGGTAAATGGGAGCAAAAACCTATACCCTACTTCTTCTTGCTCTGCCATTAAACTTTATGTGATATGATAAAGACATACGTTCTCCACAGGTTTCAGATTTCACCAAATTTATAATGAAATACTTGAATACATGGTACCCAAGTGTCTTTTCACTGAATATGTATCATGATTTTAAACCTATACTGAGACCATTGGAAAAAAATGAACAACCTCTATTCTCTTAAAATAGTGGCATGGTTTAGTTTTTAATTAACATATCATATTATGCAGGTTTCCAATTCCAGACACTGGCCATTTATTCCCTAAAATAGGCTGTTGAAGGTGAATTTATTTCTTCAGGTAATATGCAAACTTTAAACATATCAATGCTGTACCAAAGCTCAGGTACATAAAGAGAATTAGATTCTCTGACATAGCTAGATGTTATTTTGTGCTGGCAAATACTTATAATATTTTTGCACTTGTTTTATTTTCTTTTTACCCTCCAATTCAACTTGTTCAGGGGCTTGAAGGCAAGTCTTGTGTGGTTTCATTAGCTTGTAAGCTTTTCTTTTAGAAGTATGAATAATACATAGCTAAGTTTCAGTCCAAAATCACAAAACCATTTTATTTTGAGTTGAAATAAACCTCAAGCTATGAGATATGATAGGACTGGATAGTCTTTTGCAACTCTTTGAGGAGGTTGGTATTTTTTTTATCAAGTTTTATAGGAATATGTATATGTCAAGAAGATCAGCAATGATTTCAAATGTTTGCAGCTTCAAGGACAGGAGATGTGTGCCCTGCAAATTCTGTATAATACACTCTAGGGGCATGAAGGATATGTGTGTGCAGGGAGGATAGAGAGGGGCAGAGACAGAGATAGAAAGAAAGAGAGAAGCAGAGAGAAAGACGGAGATATAGAGAGTTGGAAAGACAGTAGAGAGTATGACTTAGATAGGAAAAGCACAGACTCAATAAATATTTAAATATTTTGGGGAAAATCTTGACCAGATTATAAAGAATAATGAATCTTTCGTTTTTGCGAGATGGATGATACTGCTTTATTTGCTTTTATTTCTTTATTTGAGCTTCAGAATATCTTCAAAGTGCGATATCATCTTCAATTCAATAAGAGTATTTAAATTTAAGAAGGTGTCATGCTGGGAAACAACAATATATAGAAATCTGGATTTCAAAGGCAGCACAAATGCATTTATACTTGGAAGGAAGGCTGGGGCTGCACAGGTCTGGCAGTCCTGAGTGTGAGCATCAGTTCACAAACAGGAGAGACATTAATGAACAGAAAACATTTGTAAAATTGTTAAAATTCCTAAATGCAACCCACATGAGAATGCGGAACGCTTTGTTTCAGTTTTAATATATTTTCTTGTGAATTGACAAATCATAGTTGTATACATTTAGGGGAAACAAAGTAATGTTATGAGTTATGGAAACCATGGAATAATTAAATCAAACTAATTAACATACTCATCACTTCAAATGCTTCAAATTTTTCATGGTGAGATCATTTGAAATTTATTCCCTTAGTGATTTTCAAATGCACGATAACTTATTTTTACTATATTCACCATTTATGCAAGATATCTTGAAGAAGAAAAGAATAATTCTTCCTGTGTGATTTAGGCTTTGTACTCTTTGATCATCATACTCGCACCCCCCGCCAGCCTTTGGTGGCCCCTTTGGATTGCTTTGTTTTAGATTCCACAGATAAGTGAGAAGGAGTGAAGTTTGTCTTTCTGTGCTTGGCTTAGTTCATTTCCTATCATTTCATCCATCTTGTCACACATGGCAAAATTTCTTACTTTTTCCAAGTCTGACTAAGACTGGATTATAGATCTATATATAATAGCACATTTTATCCCTTCATATATGGATGGAAACCTAAGTTGACTCCATAACTTAGTTATTGTGAATAGTGCTGCAATAGATATGGGGATGCTGACAACTTTTTAGCAAACTTATATCAGCTCTTTTAGGAAAATACCCAGATGCAGTGTTTCTGGATCTGATGGTAACTCTATTTCTTTCATTGCTGCAGATCAAACCCAGGACAAGGCATATACTTGGCACGCACTCTACCAATGAGCTACCTCTATTTTTAGGGAGTTTTTTTGGCGGGGGGGGATTTCCATATCTTTCACATAATGCCTGTACTAATTTTCATTCCCATCAAAGTGCACAAAAGGAACCTTTTATTTTAGCAGAAAACCAACATATATCCTTTCACATTTAATGTGAAATTTAAAACATGAATTTATGAAAATTTTATTTGAGTATATTTTCAGTGAAGGAAAATATGCCTTCCTGCACGAATGACATAATTAAAGAGATTTGGGGAGGAAGTAGTTTCTTAAATCCGTTTACTGTTAGGTTTAAGAATCAGAAGGAGGCAATGAGAATTTTATCACAACAGCTAAGGGACTGAGGTCTTTCCATATTGAACCTTCAAATATTTCGATTTTACCACTGATGATATTAATCATTAGCTGGATAAGGAATTACTTATAATCACCTACTATAAAATTTTCAATACTACTTATCACTAGCAGAGCAACAACATTTATAAGCATGTGTCTTAGTTAATTCCTTATTGCTGGGACATAATACCCGACACTCACAATTTAAAGCAGGAAAGGTTTATTTTGGCTCACGGTTTGTAGACGTTTCCATCCACAGTTGGCTGGCTCCAAGGCAGGGCAGCATGGCGGAGGGCCATCCCGGAGGAGAAGGTGCTCATGACATGGCTGTGGGAATGAGAGAGAGATCAGGGAGGAGGGAGAAGACAGACCCTTCCAAACTAGGCCTCCAGGGACCCAGCCCCCCCGTCAGGCTCCACCTCCCAATATCACATTTAGCTATAAACTCATCAGTGGACTAATCCACACTGAAGACTGTCCTGCCTCCATGATCCAAGCACCTCCCAAAGTCCCACCGATGAGCCCACGATTCTCTGGGGAGACATCTAGATATAAACCACAACAGCATGTGTTTCACTGTTCTTTTAAAATACATTTGACACACAAAAATGTGTAACAACAAATTATTTTTGATGTATAAGCGATCACTTATTGCATGTTTAGCTGTTCGTCTTATATCTATTAGATGCATATGTCACAAAATCCCACCCAGCCAAATAATTTCAAAATTGTTTTATCCTCAATTCACTCACAGGGACTTACTGAGCACTACATATATTAAGCGCTGTGATGAACAGTAGTGGTAACATTCACGAAACAAGGTCTCTGCTGTACAAGAAATACAGGTAATTAGAAAAGTATTGACTATTTTAAACCGAATCTTTTCAACCAGATGTAGTATCCTTGAGTATATCCTTTCTTCTTTTTTTTTTTTTTTTGTTTTAGGTCATTTATTAGAAAATAAAATGAAAAAGCCCTTGCATGCATGCTGCATTCACATATTACCAGAGACAGTTTGGAGAATTAAATTATACTTGCACAAACATTTTAAGGAAATACAGTTGCGAATGCAGTATGTTAGAAGACAAGTTTTTACCCCAATTTTCTGTTCTAAAGCAGACAACACTTGTTTCTATTATATAATCTATTTGGAAAAGTCCCACCTGCTCCAAAAGAGAGAATGAACAAGATGACGGTTTTAATTATCCACTCACAGGGATTATAATGTATGCAGGAATATCACAGGCAAGTCAATTTACAAAAGAAAAACTCTCCTGGTATTTTTCATCACTAGCAATGAAAAGAGTTTAATTTGCTTTCATTATGGTTCAAAAGTCTCCCCAGGGCTTAATTCTGATTTCTTGTCCTGGGAGTCAGTTGTATTACTAGAACAACAAAATTGTATTTAAAAAAATACACCATTATTCTGATGATAGTGGAAAAAATGTGTGTGTGCCTCACACTTGGTGGAAGAGATGGGAGGAGTGAGATGTAAATCTTCAGAATTTAAGCCTGGGAACAAAGTCTGTTCTGGTCAAGGCTTTAAGTTATATGCTCTTGATTAGTGTGAATAGAGTAATTCCTTGATCAATTAACAATAAGTCAGACTTCAAAACACTGCATAGTGAAGATGGTCCTACTGAACAATGAATTAAAAAAAAAGGTTTGACAGCGATTTCAAAATCGATGAATATGCCAATTTAAGGACATTGAACATATTAAAATGCTGATAATATATTGGACCTGCACCATATGGGTAAGACAATACATAGCAAGCTTTACTTTCATTCTAAATGTGTATGTTTCATTTGTTATTGATTTGCTTAATACAGGTTTTATATACATACATATGTATATATGCTTAATACAGGTTGTTTATATTTGCTTAATACAGGTTATAAAGTAGATATAGGCATCCAGTTGGAAGAAAGAGTGAAACCCAGTTTTGGGGCACCTACAATGCTCACTATAACTGATCACTCACTAGTCATTTAGTCTCTTCAGAAGCAAAGAAAAATTGACCATGAATTAGGATATGTAGGTTTCAGGCTGACCGGATTGAAATTCCACTTTATCCACTTAGAAGATTGTGGGGTGAATTATTTCTAAACCTCATCTAACAAAAGGGAAAATAATAATATCTGCTCATGGGGCTGCTGTGAGGGTTGCAGGTATGACCACACACGGACACTAAAAATGTTTTCGTGCATTCCAGATGCACAAGACAAGCTTGGCGAACATTGACACTCAGTGGCGTTAATGTTAACTTTGTGAGAAGTGAATGTACGGTATTTTATCTTTTCTGTCCCTCCTCACCTAGCAGTTAAATTTTCAAGAGCATTTAGGACAAAGATAAAACTAAATGGAAATTGGATAATATACTATCATCCTCAGTTAAGTGTTATCCTAAAAAAGTCACATTAATATGTTTTATAAAAGTGTGATTCTTTTTCTCAGGTCTCCACAGAAAAGGAGACCATAGCATTAGATATGACTCAGAAAGGCTTCTCCAGTGCAAAGTGCTGAAACAATATGGTGCAGATATCTGATTTCATGGTTATATAACTCAGTACAGGAGTAAAGCTTGGAGAACCTTACTACTGAAGCATTCCCGTCACTAGCCGTCTGCCATAGCCGAAGTTAGTTTGGGTCATTCCCAAGAGCAATTCTCTTAAGTGAATGACCAATATCATGTTAGGTGAGCATTATGAGATCTCTATGCTTAACTTAGAAGATGTTAAAGAGTTAGGCTGGCATTCTGTTGTAAAGATATGAAAACCACAATTATTTTCTTGCAATGATAATTAATCTACTTTCTCACATCAGTGAGTCTCCACAATGCTTCTGGGCATAGCCCATATTTTCATGCAAAATGGACTTTAAATCTCTTTAATTACTTGCTGACTTACACGCATGAGGAAATTTTAACCTAAAGAATATTGAAGGATGAACTTTACCAATAAATAATTCTAACCAAAGAGATAAAAGTCTTCAGCGCCATAAATATCTGAATTTCATTAGAAATTTGTCTATTTAGTCTGCCCTCAAACGAGTTGGCTCCTTATAATAATAGGAAACCAAATAAATTAACCACTTAAAATGAATAGTACAGACTGCCTAAATGGTTAAGAATATCTTCTAAAGAGTATGATTATTACTTTTAGTTGTATTTCACTAGTACCTAATAGGTCATCACATTCGAAAAACTGTTGATTGTGATATTGTTGTAATTAAACAAAATCAATTAAGTCCACATAACAACTTATTGAAAGATAGCTTAGAAAGATGAAACAGCTTCTTAGATCATAGCTTGATTTGTTTGTCCCCAGATTTGTGGAGTCACGATTAGCAGTATCACGTACGTGTATGTGAGTTTTGATATATGCGGTGTGTGTGGTGTTTTGAGATATATATGTGTGTATATATATGCACATTATGAAGCGATTACAATAAAAGTAATTAACATAACTGTTACTTCACAGTTATTTTGTGTATGTATAATAATATTTAAGATCTAGTCTCCTAAGAAATTTCAAGTATGCAATACAGTATTGACTGTATCACCATGCTGTGTCTCAGATCCCCAGAATGTGGTCACGCTTCCTAACAGAAACTTAGTAGCCTTAGATCAGTTTCTTCCCACATATTCTACATCTCAGACCCTGGAAACTACCATTATATGCTCTGCTTCTGTGATTTTAAGTCTTTTAGATCCCATATATCAATAAGACTATGTAATCATTGTCTTTTTGTGCCTAGCTTATTTTACTTAACATAAGGTCCTAAAACGGTATCCATTTTGTCCAATTTCAGGGCTTCTTTCCTCTTTAAGGCCTAATAATATTCCATTGTGTGTATATGCATCAAATTGCCTTTTCCATAATTTACTGATTTATACTTAGATTGGTTTCTTATTTTATCCATTGTTAGCGACGCTATGATGAACATGAACGTTCAGGTATCTCTTCAAGATCCAGATTTCATTTCCTTTAAACACATTGAGAAGCGGGATTGCAGAATATTATGGTGGTTCTACTTTTAATATATTCAGAAACTTCTACATGTTCTTTTTTTTATACTGGCCGTTATATCTATTTATACCTATTTACATTCCTACCAAAAATGTACAAAGGCTTCCTTTTCACCACATCCTTGCCAGCACATTTTATCTCCTGTCTTTTTGATACTAGCCATCTAAGTGCTTGTGAGGTGATATCTCATGGTGGTTTTGATTTACGTTTCTCAGATGATTCTGTTGTACAACTCGCATTGCTGTTGGATATTTGTGTTTCTTCTTAAGAAATATCTATTCAGATCATTTGCTTATTTTTTAACTGGGTTATTTGTGGAGGAGTTTGGCAATGGGTCAATTTTTTAATATATTTTGGATATTAACCCCTTACAGATACATCCTTTGAAAATATTTTCTTTCATTATCTAGAATGTCGCTTCGCCCTGCCGATTGTTTTCTTTGTTGTATGGATACTTTTTACCACACAATCCTCTTTGTCCATTTTTGCTTTTATTGCCTGTGCTTCTGGTGTCCTACTCCTCCACCCCCAAATCATTGCCAGATCTATGTCAAAATTTTCTTTGATGATTTCTTCTGTTAGCTTTGGCCTTTCAGACTTTCTGCTGAAGTCTTTTGCCCATTTTCAGTTAATTTTTGCAATATGATGTGACACGCAGGTCCAATTTCATTCTTCTACAAGAAGATATTCAGTTTTCTCAGTGCTGGTTTTCAGAGACACTGCCCTTTTTCCATTTAATATACGTGGCAACTTTGTCAAAGATGAGTTGACTACACGTGTGTTATTTATTTTTAGACTATTTTGTTCCACTAGTCTATGTGTCTTTTTGACTAGTTTTATGCTGTTTTGGTCACTCTAGTTTTGTAGTGTAGTTTGAAATAAGGCACAGTGATGCTCCCATATTCGATCTTTTTGTTAAGGATTTACTTATCTGTTTAGTGTCCTTTGCATTTGCATATGAAATTTACAATTCTTTTCTATTTCTGTGGAAAATGTCATTAAAATTTTCATAGGGAGTGCATTTGACTTGTATATTGCTTTGGGTAACATAGATGTTTCATATTCTTCCAATTCATAAACATGGCGTATCTCTCCATTTGTTTCTTCTTCAATTTTTCTTCAGTGTCATAGGCTTTACTGTAAATATCTTTTCCCTCATTAGTTTATTATTTCTTGTTCAGATTGTTTGTTGTGGATAGAAATGATATTGACTTTTATATGTTGATTTTGTATTCTGTGACCTGAGTGAATTCATTTACTGGTACTAACAGATTTATGGTGAAATCTCTATCCTCTACAGAGATAATTTGATTTTTGCTTTTTCAATTTGAGAGCCTTTAGATCTTCTTCCCTAGGGCCTTTATGTGACTTGCCTAAGAGTGCTTTAGGATTTTAGTACCATATTGCATAGAAGAGAGAATGGGTATTTCTGGTTCCATATCTCTTAACTTTCCCAGGTATAGGAGGTATAATATTTTTTGGTTGGTAGTTTTTTTAAATTTTCTTTTAGCACTTTGAATTTATTTTTCTACTCTCTCCTGCCCTGCAAGTTATTTGCTGAGAGATCCATTGAGAGTCTTACTGAGATGTCCTTGTGTAGGATGAGTAGCTTTTTATTTTGTTGCTTTCAAAATTCTTTTGGTATTTGACTTTTGAGAATTGATAATTATAATTACAGGTCTTCATAATGATCTGTTTATATTTTATATGTTTATAGTTCTTTGAGTATCATAGATCTAAGTATTCATTTTCTTATTCATATTTGGATAGTTTCTGTTACTTCTTTAAATAGAATTACAGCCCCTTTCTCTTTCTTCAGCAGTTTGTAAATGTTCATTTCTTAATGGTCAATTTCTGGTGTTCTATTTCATTCCTTTAGTGGTGTCCGGTTTCCCTGATTATTTGTGATCTTTTTTTTTTTTTTTTTTTTGGTGGTGCCGGGGATCGAACTCAGGCCCTTGTGCTTACAAGGCAAGCACTCTAATCACAGAGCTAAATCCCCAGCCCCTATTTGTGATCTTGTAGTCCCGGGCATGTCTGTGTCTTAGAAGAAATTGATACTTTGTCCAGTTCTTACAGGCTGGATACAGAGAAAGTCCTTTACCATCATTTAGTCCCTGCGATTCTGGGAAGGGCATGTAGTGAAGTCGAGAGGGGCCGACTCAGAGCTGTGGGAGAATTGGCACTAAGATACATGCACATCGTACTTTTTCTGAGTGTGTGGAGGTCAGCCTGACACTGTGGTCCATTGGGAATGTTGA